>JARHVA010002710.1:542500-635000 GCA_037957365.1 Torreya grandis | reverse complement strand
TTGCACAAACCACATCATGTGAAAGAACTACATATGGCTTGATCCCTCTTTGGAGTATTATTATGTAGGTATAATACAAATACAATGGGTATGGATACACATTTAGTACATCTTACACACACTAACCCCCCATCTTTCTCAAATTTTTCATTCAAATTCAATAACCTAGAAGATCTAGAGTTGGAGATTAAATCAGATATTCAAAGAGATTCATTGATAGTCAAGACTTAAAATTTCATAGATAGGCTAATATATGAACAACAGACAAAACCTAAAAAACTCAGATCTCTATGACCAATTTGGGTAATAGTGATAGGAACTAGACTATATCATAAGACCTCAAAGTGTCCTATTTTTGGTACTCCTATCCTTTCACCAAACCAAATCCAAATCCTAATTTATGATAATGTCCCAGTCTTATAGAACCAATATCATCTTCTATCTTAATTATATCTACCTAATTTTAATATAAGTTATATTTCTCTTATTATATTACTATTTTTAGAAAGTTATGAAGGTCAAATATATTATACAAATTAGTACTCTATTTAATGCTAAATTATTTACTAATTTAATCAATTATGACCCTTAACTAAACTAATAATAGGACTCTAATATTCTCAAATAAATTTAGTCATTTGGTGAACTTGACTTACTTTGTTTGTGTATAAAAACCCTAGAAACATTAGGCTAAATTCCTTTCTCATTTTCACAATATTATTTTGATTTTTGATTTGTCTATTTAAATCAAAAATTCAATTTAATTTAGAAAATTCCATAGTAATTTTTTAAAAAAATATTTTTCTTCCAAACCATAGTTGTATATACTAGATCCCTTTAAATCAAGAATTTTCCAATAATTTTATGATTTTTTACCTACATATTGAAATTAGAAATTCACATTGAATCTTAAAAATCCTTAGTAATTTTAAAAAACTCGTTTTTTAAAAACCCTAAGTTACATATACTAGGTCCCATTACCTTCAAGGTATAACCTTACATGTTTGTGAGCTTCGTATCCTTTTTATCCATATTCTAGTTTGTTGTTTTTAGGACTTCACATTTTCTTTGTTCAGTACTTTCCTTTCATTATACTTTGTTTATTACAACTTATTGCAAAAAATTCAATCCATTTTCAATTGTTTTTCCTACATTAACAATGGCCCAATATAACATTTTTTATGACAATTGTAAGAGAGAATTTCAAAAAAATTAACTAAACATCCTGATATGTAAAATGACATGTTTAAATTAATACAAGAATAACAACAAAAAATGAACAATGGTCATTCTTATAAAACCATAGAGCAGCCAGTTATAAATGACACTACAGAGACAACTATGTCTCAACAACCCTCTATACTAGCCCAACCTTCCTATGAGGCAACACCAATTATGGCTAGTATATCTTTGTCTCTTGAGGTGGATGCCATTATGCAAGAGATAGAATGTCTTCAATCCAAGGTGTTACATCTTGAGAAATATGCTTCTAGATCTACACAAGACTTAGCTTATTTTTCTCTACTTCATACACCATTGATACATCATATCACTTATACACTTTTGCCACCATGTTTTTTTCAATCCGAGCTCACTCTATATGATGGAAAGGGTGTTCTAGAGATACATTTGAGATATTTTCATGTAGCATTCTCAGACTATGCACTAAATGACTAGCTACTAACCAAGATATTTACATGGAGTCTAAAGGATTATGCTTTACAATGGTTCTATAGTCTACCAAATTAGTCAATTAATACATTCAATCCTTTATCTAACATGTTCCTATCTCATTTCAGCATTAACATTGGTGATAAGATTTCATATGCCCATGTTTCACAATATAAAGAAAGGTGAAATGAGCATCTCACAAATTATGTTCTTTGATATAGTACTATCTAGGCTAAGATGACTAGCCCCATGGTCAATCAAGAGTTACAAGATCTCTTCAAATAGATTCTCTTACTAGCCTTGCATGAATCAATAATGTTTAAAAGATTCTCTTCCTTCATTGAGTTATGTCACACGCTAAAGGCAAGGGAAGTCAAACTAATTTAAATTGGAAAATTAAAGTACATGAGCATATCATAAACAAAAGAAAAAAGAGTAACAAAAAAGTCCCATATAAATTAAAAGTCAATGATACCATTATTCAAATTCAACCTACAATTAATGTGGCTTCAGAGCCTCATCAACAAGTGGTTTTATTAACACCTCCTCAGTGAACCTTTACCAATATAATAGTTTTTCCACCTAGAGTTTTACTACAAATTTTGGAATGTAATATCATATCTCTCTATATTATTGGCGAAGTTGATCGAATAAATCTTCTTCCACATGGATATGATCATAATGCATTTTGTGATTTTTACAGGGCACCAAGCCATAAAAAAAATAGATGCATCAGTTTGAAACACAAGATACTAGACTTGATAGATGGTAATGTTATTGATCTTGGTACTTTAGTTGAGCCTCCTTAGGAAAATAAAACATAAGATAAATCTTTTAAAATCTTCTTGGATCCCTTACCATATAATTTTGAATAAGAGATAAATGATGCATTAGGTGTTCACCATGTATATCATGCACATCCTCCTCTAGATACATATCAGGCACCTTGAGTTGAGTCAGACCCATTGAGAAAACTGATTTGTGTATATAATTCTAGAGTTTTAACTAGAAATTCAATATCCTTATTAGAACAAGAGATAATTGAGGATGATTCAAATTACCATGCACTCTTAAACATAGCTTATATTCATTGCCATCCCATTCATAGTGTTCTCATAGACAATAGATCTAGTGTGAAGATGTGCACTATGATATTACTATAGTATTTGGGATATTTAGAACATGATATTTCCTTGACAAACATAGTTATCAACAAATTTAATGGGCACATAGATAGCTTATTAGGTGAGATTGCATTTCCTCTTTAGATTGGTCTAACACATTTGGATACACATTTTAATATTTTTCCCAGTGTAGGAGTCTTTGATATGTTACTTGCTCAACCAAGGATTGAAAAACATTGAGTAGTAACTTGTATAGGTCACATATGCATGAAATTTATTCATTCTAATGAGGTTATTACAATTGGTGGAGTTTTATATAATTTACCACTCCCCACATTAGAGCCATCTACTATTTTTTATTCCTAGTTTAAGTCTCACCACCAATTTTAATTTATCCTCTAGTTATAGTTCTTCCTCTAGTTCAAATTAATATATAGTTGAGGCCTCCATTGCTAACATAAAGAGTTCAGACACTTCTATATAGGTCTCTTTCAGATCAACTAAAAATTTAGAATTCTAGATAGCTTCCAGCGATAGTGTTCACACCCAGGGCAATATCATTAAAGTTTCATGCCTCTACACATAGAACACATGTTAAAAGAGATTCTC
The DNA here is from genome assembly GCA_037957365.1 of Torreya grandis. NCBI lineage: Eukaryota > Viridiplantae > Streptophyta > Pinopsida > Cupressales > Taxaceae > Torreya > Torreya grandis. The sequence goes on along the minus strand of JARHVA010002710.1, from coordinate 631,596 downwards.
CTACCACTAGATGGGTCCCTAAGATCCCTTTAGTTCCATCCACTTTTAATAATTACAAAGGGACCCCATAGTTGGCTTTTAATTTAGATATTTCATAGCATTTACAACATACATAACTTTTATAAACATAGTCTCAGCCCTTCTATCATGCTTCATGATCACATGCAATCCCTTTCTTTGATACAAGACACCATGATAAGGAGTCTCTCATGAGACTCATTAGTTAGTATCATTTCTTCCTAGTCTTTACCTTGTACATATCTTTTTTTTTAATTTATTATACATAGTCTCTTCATAATTGATTATACATAGCTCATATAAAAAATACCAAAAAATAATACAAAATTTCAAAATCTAAAAACATTAAAATATATCCAAATTAAAAAAAAATGATATAACATTTCAAAATACAAAAACATTCAAATAATTCAAAAATACATAAACATTTCAATTGTATGCATAATCCATGATTTACATTTCTACTACCATGATAGACTTACATTCTACTATTGTATGTTATTTTTTGTTGATTTATCTATAATACCATGATTTAATTGATCTTCTTTGAGTGTGTGTAGTGACTTCTAGATCCTTTATTTCTCCACGCTTCCCATTGAGGAGGTATCCTACTTTACATTCAAGACATAAATGGATATATCTACTCCTTGGGGACATCTTATACATGACTACATCATCTAGGTTATGTAATTCCTACACCACACATTCTATTTGTTATGTTAATGTATATTACTTTCTATCTTACATAGATAACTATGCTGACAATCACTAATATATATCACTTGTATATTTCTAATCATATACCTAGTCTTGTGCTCCATGTCTTGCATACTTTCACTTCTTGCTTTGATTAGTTAGATGCGATTATATTTTTAGTATATTAAATGATTTTATTTATTACTTTGTGTAGCTAGATATGATTGTATTTCTTAGTTTCTATTTTATCTCTTTTATGTAACTTATAACATTTTTTAATATCCTTTGCTTCTATTATAGTGTATGCCTTAGGATATTTTCCAATATCTTTTGATTGAACTCTTCCATGTGCTTATGGCCATCATGTCAACCTTGGTTGTTTTTAATTGTATGTGTATGTGGAATTTGAACATGCTTCATATGATTAATTTCTAGTTTAAGAGACATATGCCCATATCTCCTGTTGGCTTGGCCCCTTGGCCACTCCTGTATGTTTCTTGCTTCTTGCTTTGTGTTCTTTTTTCTTGTTTGATTCTTATTATTTGCAATACCATGATCCACATCATACATTTTCTTGATTTTTTGGATGCCATGATGGACATCATGCTCCATCCCTGCATGAAAACTATCAAATAACAACTAACAACTAACACTTCCAATTCTAGTTTATTATTTTTCACATGCTATTACATTATTCTATCTATCTAGGTATACCCCTATTTAATTCAACAATATCCAATACAAACCATGTTATATATTGAGAGATATTTTCTATTATGATCTCTATATCATGTATTTCACAACATAACACACTTACAGGGCTCTTTCTTCTAAGGGAAGTCATTCCAGGGTCTTCATTCCTATCATAAAAAGAGGGGGGAATAAACAAGGGTTTTGTCATAGAGATCAAAGATCCTTTTGGTCAAAAAATAATTTTTTAGAATAATAAAAGTAGTAATCAGAGGTCAAACTAGATAGAATAAACTAGAAAAATAGTGATGATTCTACAACAATATTTAGAATCAGCAAAGGACAATATCACTAGACATGGAAAATAGTGTCAGATACCAGGGTGTCTTATTTTTGGGACTCATATAAAAAAAAATTATATATTTTATAAAAATAGGTATAAAGGTTGCTTAGCTATAGTTTTATCAAATAAAGATCAGTCTAGATTTAGTAGTTTAAGCATAGTTCTTTTAAAATAATCTAGATATATGGGGCATCATACATGGCATGATGGGTCTCACTTCTAGTTTTATATTGGGTAGCTGGTATAACTTCCAGATCATAGTCTATATTATAGACATTAATGATTGGAGGCAATATGCGTAGCACATTTGATTCATTTCCTTTTCAAGTTTAGTATATTACCTAAGAATTCTTAGTAGTTGTGTGCCTTACTCCATCTACATGTGGTTGACATCACTTTTTAGTCTCTTTCATACAATCCTAACCTCCACATTCCAAAGTGGATTTCACATAAGCTTAATTTCTAGTTTCAAAATGGATTTCATATAAGCATAATATCCTACTTCCATATTTGGCCATGATTAGCCTATTTTATAGCATAATTTTCGCTATCCATGCCATATTGTCAAATTATAGATCATTCAGGGGATTCAAGAGCCTTATTATATGACACACACTCATACAAATATTAGTTCATAGCTTAATTTTATGTGGTAATTATGGAGTGAAAGAACTAGCTAGCCTTTACATTTTTAGGCCACCTACTTAGAGGGATTAGACACATAGTCCAAACATTGATTAACATATACATGATCACATAGATTCACTTAGTGGGAGAGGATGGAACAAAATGGAAAACCTTTGAATTTTAAAGCCACTCATAATTGATTGATAATTCATCTCCATTCATGACATTACTCTTGGTACAACACATACTAAACACACATCCAACATCACTCAACATCAAAATAGGTTTTATATTGGTTTTCATTCCTAGTGAGATGTATTTATTAATTTCTCTTCCTCTCTCTCTCTCTTACCTAGCTTTTGTATGTTCTTATTTTATATATAGTGTATTTAGTAAGAAATGATCTATTTTTTTTTCTCTTGTAGATTTACACTTCGTGACATGATCTCTCTATGCACACCCAGTATCATAGAACTTCATGGGCTTTACCCTTATAGGTAATTGTAGTCACACTTTTTTTTTTTCCTTTTATATTAGTATTTTGATTTGTTGCATCATTAGAATAAGGGGGGGGGGGAATGTAGTCATATAAAATGTCAAAATTGGTATCTTGACTGTGTCTTATGACACCCAAACCATAGGTCCCTCTTGCATGCTCTCATGACCTTCATATCCATCTTTTAACTAATTCCCAATAATCCATAGAATTTTAAATCCTCATTTAAACATAGCTAGGCTGCATTTTATATGTTTATTCCATCCCCACAAGTACTCTACATGTACAATAATATCAACCAAGTTGGACTATTGCACTGAACCCTAGGGTGTCTAATTTCTAGTGCTCGTATCCAATCAAATTTCTAGCCTAGGTGACCATTTTTTATAGATTCCTCTTCCTCATTATGTCAGCCTAGTGTGAATGCATTTAAGCAGTGACCAATAGATCTCTATAAAATCCCATTTAAAGTTAATTTAAAAGAGGTTTGAAATTATTTTAAAAGAAAGAAAGAATACAAGCAAAACCACTAAGGTAAACTTCCCTATTCTCTACATACAACCATCCAATATAGCTACCAACATATTCAAACCCTCACGCTAGTCGATATCCACCTCAAGCATACCCAATTTTTTTTTTCATCTTCATTACATTATTACATAAAGCACATCAAGTAGGAGAGCTACATATGGCTTTGTTCCTCTACGGAGTATTGGTATGTAAGAAGCATGCCCACAAAAGGGGTGTGGATACATGTTTAGTGCATCTTACACACACTAACCCCACCTCTTTCTCAAAGTTTTCATTCAAGTTAAAGCACAAGGAATAAATTGGGTTGGAGATTAAATCATCTATACATAGAGATTCATCAATAGTTAAGACTTGAAATTTCACAGGTGGACTAATACAAGAACAAAGATAAAATGCAAAAAACTTAGATCTTTATGACCAGTTTGGACAAGAGAAAAAACACCTAAACTATAATGCCTAGCCTTAAAGTGTCCTATTTTTAGTGCTCCTATCATTTCACCTAAAAAAATCTAGGACCTGATTTATGATAGTGTCAGAGTCTTGTAAAGCTAGTATCAGCTTTTACTTTACTATATCAGCTCAATTTTAAGATAAGTTATATTTCTCCTATTTCATTATTATTTCTAGAAAGATTTAAAGGTAAAATAAATTATATAAATTAGTAATCAATTTATTTCTAAATTATTTACTGATTTAATCAACTCAAACACTTAACTAAATTAAGAATAAGACTCCAATATTATGAAATAAGTTATATCATTTAAACCTAAAAAACTTGGATCTATGTGACTAGTTTGGACAATAGTGATAGGACCTAAACTATAGTCTCATACCTTGAAGTGTCTTTTTTTTGTGTTCCTATCCTTTCACTAAATTAAATCTAGATCTTGATTTATAAGTGTCCCAATCCTACATTGCCATTACCAACTTTTGTCTCATCCGTATTAGCCAAGTTTTAATATAAGTTATATTTTTCCTATTTTATTACTACTTTTAGAAATCTATGAAGGTCAAATAAATTATAAAAATAAGTAATTTATTTATTTATAAATTATTTACTTATTTAATCAACTCAAACCCTTAACTGAAATAGGAATAAGACTCCAATATTCCCAAATAAGTTAAATTAAAAGTAAAAGCAAATAGAAAATAAAGTGAAAATATTTTTTATTTATAAATTAAAAAAATTTCACTTGTAGATGAAATTAAGAGATTCTTTATTGGATTGATCTAAGATTAAAAGATAATATATTATACCTTAAATTTAGTGTAATGTTGAAGATACTAAATCATTCTTTATAAAAATAATCCTAGGTCAAATGATGTTATCTTTTAATATCAATAATTTATGAAAACTTAAAATAAATCATCTTCCAAAAATCAATACAAACCAACAAAAATGGTCTAAAATTTGTGGATTCATTAGAATGTTTAACCATTTTAATTTAATTTTTCATTAACTAATTGGATTAAACCATTGAAATATAATACTATTTTTTAATTCTGTAATATGAAAATATAATAAAACACACAATTTACTAAAGTTAGAAACATTCCAATAATAATAAATTAAGCTAGGGTTAGAGAGTGCCATGAAAAAATAGTAATAGTTCTAACTATGCAAAATTTATGTAACTAAAAATTATGCTAAAATGAATTATATATAGGGTTATACTAAATTAATGATTTAAAGTTTGTTTGGATAATTTTTCATGTCGATAATGATACACTATGGCCTTATCTGGCTACCATGGCCCTTTGTTGAGTGAATTTAAATCTATGAGACTACTTTTCAAAAGTGACTGTATATCTCTATGCATTTTTATGTCATCTATATACCTGAGAAAGCAAACCCTAGTTGTAAACATCCACTAGATATAAATTATATAATAGAAATGATAAAAATTGGTTAGTAAGGATAGTTGAGTTTATCTCATCAACCCCTTATAATTGAGCACTACCTCCATATCTCAAATGACCCTTAGGATGATGTATCTTTACCTCTTAGATGTGTATGTCTAATCATGAACACAATGTTATAAGTTATTTCTCCATTGAGTAGCCTTGACATAATAAAATTAATGATGTACTAAACTTTACAATTTTTATATAAATCACTAATTATATATTACTGAAGCAAATATAAATTTTGTATAGCCTTTTGTGATAATAAAAAATAGAGTTAGCTCTTAATAGTACTGTTACTCTTATTAAGTTATGAATTCAAATTAGAGGTTAATTGACATACGAGGAGGAAAATGATAAGAGACCACTAGTCATATAATGGATCATTAATATTGTATAAATTTGAAAATATTACATAATTTACATTTGGATAAGTATTCCTTCCATGGATAGGGTCAAAATGTATAATAAATTGTTTAGTTTTTACTATGTATTCAATACTCCCAAAAGGGATGTCAAAATACATGTAATTTTACTTTATATTGTATGTGTAAAATGTTTCTCTTTAATTAATGCAATTATTAATATATATATTGATAATTTATAGATATAAATATTGAATTGGATTGGGTTATTTAGAGTTATCTAGACCATTTTCCTGTTGACTAAATTTTGAATTTATAGTTTTAGGGTAGACCCTTTTAATGTGCAAGTGAAAAAATATTCTTTCTTAGTGCTTTCTTGATAATTTTTAAATATCAAATGCACTTATACATAATTTTTTTGATTAATATGGTACTTATTGCATACTTAATCATTCCTTTAACAGGTGAAACATATGGAATAAACTTAAAATATAACATGATTTTGAGGAAAAACAATGATTAGTGTGATGAAGGGTTTGGTAGAGTTATACAACTCTTAAATTCTACACCTATATGAGTCTAATGGAATTTTATTAAAATAAATAATATTTATATAATGATATAGAGATAGTTGATTTATGGTAATGTGTAGTTTAGATAAATTTTATATAGGTGATTGATATAAAATTAGGTAGGTTAGAATTGTATAAGTCATGAGGATAGGAGAGAAGGGTGTATAAGATCAACATATGTATTCACAAGTCATGTAATGTTAAGGTACGTAAATATTTACATTACCACATTTATAATACTAATGTTTAATGTCTAAAACTATAATGAAAAGTGTGACAATAAAACATTTTGAATAAATTATTTTATGATTACATAATATACTTTCACTATTTGTTATGAATAATAACTACAGTAATAAATACACTCCATCATGGAACAACAAGAAAAAAATATATCTTATATAAGTATGAATATTTAAATTTTACCAAATAATTAATATAGACCTTTTCTTTAATGATACAGAATCACAATAAATATATTATTTGATAATTAATGTTTATATGAATACCAAGTTAAAGTATTTGAATGTGGTCATGGGTAAGTTTAATTATATAATTAATTTATGTGGAATTTTAATTAAATATTTTTAATTTATTTGAGCATTGATCGATATTTTCTATTCATAATGTTCATGGAATCTTTCAATAATTTTTCAATTAAATGAATGTTTAAGTTTTAAGAGTGTTTTCAATTATTTAAGAAAAAAAAATGATTTGATTGTAATTCAAAAAACTTAACATTGATAATAATTTCAACTATAAGGCATTGGGTGTTTCAATATGTTTTTCATTGGTGAAAGAGTCTATAAAGTGAGAAGCTGAAAATGGTGGATTAGTAGAACTACATGATAATTAAATGCACTGGAGATGTAAATATATAGGAATGTACACAGTAAGATAAGAAAATGGGAGGATGAAATGAATGATATATTTTTTTAAATAAGAGGAATTTAAATAAATAGAGGAGCATGGAAGACTAGTTATGATTTCCAATAGTACATAGTGTTTATGCTTTTATAAATTGTGAAAAAGAGGATACATTATGGGAACAAATATGAGCATTTTATATATGAATAAGATGTGTCTTTTTAAATTATAATATTGGATTTGATCTTATCATGTGTGATACTAAACTTTTTCTTCATGTTTACTTTTCCTATATTTATTTATCCCTTACACTTATTTTTTTAGAAACAAAACATCAACTAGTTTTACAAGGTTTCCTATATATTTATAATAGAAAATATTAAAAACCTATAAAAGAAAATATGTAAATAATTTATATAAATAAAAAAATAAAGGAGACATGGAAAATAATTCTAATAATTTATTTTCATGTATACAAAATAAATAATAATAAAAATCATTAATCACATAATTTTAAAAAATCAACTCATGGATTATCTAAACATTACATTGATTTATTCATCCTTTTTCATCACTAAATTTAAAGAAAATTTGGAGAAATAAAATTATTGATGACATTTAGAATCACAATACACTATATTTTCCAATGCATCAATAATAGTCATTTTCCATACTAAAACACCCCTAAGGCATATTCATCAAAGTAGCCCATCTATTCCATGTGTCAATGTAAATGATAGTAGGAAGTGCCAACGATATAATTATTAGAAATAATGAATTATGGTAGTCATAGGGGTATCGACATGGAGGTTTCATCCTATTATGCATTGCATATCAACATTAAAAATGTAAAATGATGTAATATAATAATTTAACCTTTCAATAAAAGTAATAATAAATCCACTTATATGTATGAAACATGAAATTAAAATATATGTTAATAGTTAGAAAAAGTGCAACAATAGAAAGTACATTTATGTCACTTTCTATAATTCTTGTTTTTTGTATAAAGTATAAAAACATATGTTCATTCATAAACATATTTTTTTTTGCCAATTCATAAAGACATGGTTCTAATTAAATGTGGTCCCTTAAATTCAAATATTTTACTATCATAGGTATTCAATATAATAATAAAATTCCTTTCAAAATTTGATATCTAAGTTCATGTGAATATGATTTTTTTTATTTTGGATTATTCATATGAAGATATTTTTTTTAAATCTTGATCTACTGTTTTTATTTCTAAAAGGAAGTTCAATATTGGTTCGAAAGTATTCATTTGTAAAACTATTAAGCTAGGGAGAATAAATTTATTTCATTAATATGCATGAAAAGTGTCTCCCTATGTTCAAAATTTCATTTTCCATGACTACTTCACTCTTTTTTTGGTCATACAAGGGTTTAGGTTAGTATTTTTTATTGGTTTTCCTTGCATGAATAAAAATATGTTTTGAGTTTTTTGGTTTCATGTTGTAGTTGATTTCACTTTACAAAAACAAATAAAAAATATACAATAATAAACAAAAATAATTTTATGACTTCACAAATATGTCAGTCAAACTCAATTTGTTATCTTTAAATATAAACATTTATTGATGGACATACTCAATGTAATATTAAATTTCCCCTCATAAGAATATATCTCATTGCATGAAAATATAACTTTATTTAATTTTTAAGGAATATTAATATTTGTTTTAATTTATTCATTGGTAAAAAAATATTATTTTGGACCAAAAAATTGGTTGTTTAATGAATATGTAAAGTATCTTTATGTTCTAAAATATTTATTTACCATCTCCACTTTCATATTTTATTAAAATATAGGTATATATATTTTATTTTTGAGTTGGTTTGCATTGCACTTTTTTAAAATTCAATAAAAATAAATAAAAAAATATTACCAACATAGTTGTTTTTTCATGTGCATTAAAAATCTTTTTTATTAGCAATGTAAATATATTAATTTAGTTCATGGATGTGTGGGTGTAAATCAATCTGCTCTCCCTAACTTCAATGATTTTTTTTTATACATGTATTTAATGTAATATATAACTTCATCTCATGAATCTGTATTTCATTTAAGATCTAATATTATTTATGCCATTATCCATTCATGTTAATATAAAATAATAATAAGTTTTGCATCCATCTAAATTAATTAATATTAACCATATGTTAGTAGAGGAATACATCCATCCATCAAAAAATGTTAGCAATATTTAACATATTTGTATTTCATATCTTCCAATGTATCACTAATAGTGATTTTTTATACCAAAAACATACCTAAGGCATATTAATCAAATCAACCCATCTCTTCCACATGTCATCACCAACAACATACACAAGACAAAAATAGGAAGACGTGATTACCTATTTATTAGTAAGAAAAAATAAAACACATAAATTACGTGGGGATATGAAATATGTAAAAAATAAAATATAGTATTAGACACTTAGAAATATTATTTCTTTTTTTTACTTTCAATTTAATTGAATCATGTGTACATGTATGGATATTACATACTATTCTCACACATTTTTATTGTTTCCATGGGTTTGTCCTTTATGATTTCATATGATTCACCAACACAAAACTATTAGTTTTTGCCTAATTTATGGATTTTAATATTAACACTCTATCCAAATCTTTAAATTAATATTCCTAACTTTTATATGAGACAATTGGACTTTGAAATACCTAAAAAAATAAACTTTTTTGGCTATTTATAAGCCATTCGCAAATTGAGGATTGTGAAATTTTAAAAATCAAATCTTCCATAGGGATTAGGTTGTACATTTTACATTTCGATGGCATGAGAATGTACCCAATGAGTGCCATATAAATACACAATAGGTCTAATATCATTCCTTACCTATAAATAATAAAATATATATTTTTACATTTTTTTAAACTTTCAATTAGACTACCCTATACTTTCCAACTCAGTAATTAGGATTAAAGAGCAAGACCTAGCCAAGGTTTAAGGCACTCAATCTATGGCAAAGTTTTTATTTTCATAGTATAAAAGGATATATTATAGATTTCATTCATTAAATAAGCATATATAGATATATATTCCTAATAAGGAGAAATTTATGTGGTTTTAATTTATTCTTCAAAGTATTGCATCTGTAGGCAACACCCAATTATTAATTAGGGATTGGTTAGGGTCAGTTTAACCCACCACTCTTCCATTTTTGTAAGTCTAAGCCTATTTTTAAAAGTTTAGCTAGGGTTATAAACATAACGATATAGGTTAATAAATATTATACACATAATTATCATCCAATATCACATGTAGAGTCATCTTATAAGTAGGTATAATGACAATTTTTACAATAGAATGACATTCTAAATAGATAAATATAGTAGAACATAAGTTCACTCATGTCTTACAGAAGTGTCAATAGGATGTCAAATTTGACTAAGCACATCCATGGAAATTATTTATAATTAGATAAACCATTTATCTAATTTTTAAACGTTTTCCTCACCTGTATTGATTGTTATATTTGTATTAGTTCATGCTTTTACACCTCTTTGTTTAACAATTTTGGAAATAGGTGCTAGTTTTGAAGGAATAGGGACATTTTTAGTTTTCTTAGCTTCCTTACTTACATCGCTTACCCTTGGATTTGAAATGGTAGGGTCTTGAAGAACATCACTTTGTTTCTTTATTCTCAGACTATATTCTCTCTCTTGGGAAATTACTACATTAATTATAAGCTGCATATCCCCAAGTAAAGGAATTCCCCCATCATACTTATGACTTATCATGGATTGTAAAAAATTGAAATCATGATTGGGTAATTCATATGAATGGGTCATGTAACATCACAAAAAAATAATAAATTAGGACACATGTTTTGTAATGTACTCCAAACCTGATCAGGGGTGATATAATTCAATAATTCTAAGGAGGCAAACATTTTTGGTTTAGAAGATTTGACAATCGAACATAAAAATATCATCACATTAAGATGTAAACTTGGGTTCTTATTCATCTTCATTAATGTTTCCATCAATATCACAATGAGGATGGGGAGAAACCATATGTCATACTAATCAATATCAAGGTCACAATCTACAACATTAACTTTCGCATTGAAAGGATCTATAATTTCCTTTCCAACTCTTTTAATCTAATTTATGCCATTTCTTTCATCATGGGCAGGTCTCTTCCCTCTATCATTATCTCTAATGTGGAAAGGGGGTATTGATTGTGCTTAATTTGGATTTTGATTTCTCTCATGACTTGAATATCCATGAGGCATCCCCTTCTCAGCTCTAACCAACTTGTTTGACATTACCTTGATAATAGTTGCCACGGTTTTCACATTTACGTCAAGGTTGGTTGTCTTAGTGGATTGCATTTTTTAGTAGTGAAAAATTTTACATTAGCCCATTTAAAAATGTTTTCCCATATCCTTTATGTTATTTTCAATCTGGATGGCCATGTTGAATACCAACCATAGGTTTGCAGGAGCCTTATCCCTCACGCAGTACAAAACCTTCTTGTCAAAGCCAACACAATATTTAATCAAGAAATATGTATCAATAGGTTTTATATTTTTAGGGAACCTCATCATAGTCTTATTAAACCTCATGTTAATGACCTACACATACTTATTAGGGTTCTTCTCTATGTTTCTAAATTATCCAACACGGAACCTATGATCACTTATATCATTTTACTAAATTATAAAAACATTATTCCTTTATTCTCATGAATCTATGCATCCAAAATGAAGGGATTTGAACCACTCATGAGCATCTTCTTCCAACATGTGCACTATTATTTCCCAATTATACACCTCTTGCACTCAACGTTGCATACTTTAATAAAATGGAAAATTAAGCTAAAAAACCTAAAAATATGTCATTATATTCAGGGAAGCATTTATCATTAGGATGGACTAAATAGAGACAATGATTGGAAGACATTGACATAGATTATTGTTTGCTCCATGCTACTTCTAGCTCTACCTAAACCAAAGTGAGAGGAACTAAAGGGAGGTTCATAACATGGATGGATACTTAAATTCATTCTCTATGGTCATTATTGGCACATAAAAACATAAATTAGAATAAAACGTAACTAATTATACACACTCCACCTGGGAAGCGTTATCATATGAAATGAATTAATGCTCTAGGCTAGACACAAGATACTCAATATAGATAGGGATATGATTTCAACCTCCATTTTTATATAAATTTTCATCAACAAAGGGCCAAATAGAAGACTGCAATGCTAATATTTAAATTAAAAATACAAACACATTTTGTATACTCAATATTTATATATCTACAAGAAAATGACACTAGAAATATGCAATAAGGTGTACTATTTATAAGTTAAAGTAGGGTAGGATGAGTTATGTAAATATAAAAGAGTGGTGTAGTGTATTATTTCAATTAGAAGGAAGTATTTCAACATACATGTGTTATTTATTTGTAAATATGTAGAAAACTAAGAAATAAGCTAAGGAAATTATCAAGAATATGTTGGATCCACTAGTACCAATACAATAAACATATTTTAATATTTTTTAAATCCTATAACATTCATTAAAACTAGATCTTTAGAGGATTTTTTCCATCAAATACATAAATCTAGGGTTCCCTTAAGAGGTTATCAACAACATATTTCCAAATCACAATGTAGAAAGGGATTTATAACTTCGATATATGCCCAAGATGACAATAATTCATAAGCATTAAACTAGATATCAAATTAGTAGAGAATGTAAAATATATTATTACATTTCATTAATATGAAAGAGTAAAAATCATATCTATTTTCCATTATCTTTAAAATAAATCTTACATACATCATTATTTTAGAATGCTACCATGGGATAAAGCATGGCGGGGGAGACATATACAATGATCTCAAAGCTTGATAATTTTTGAACAACTATAACCACCTTAGCAAGAGAGACAAAATTCACACACAATAAGGATCCCAAAATTTGAAAGAGCCTAGACCTACAAAAAATAACAACCAACAACAACCTTTGAAAAGAGGACAAGCCCTCTTTTTATAAAAAAAGAAAGCTAAAGAATTAAACCAGATATCAAATTAGTAGAGAATGTAAAATATATTATTACATTTCATTAATATGAAAGAGTAAAAATCTTATCTATTTTCCATTATCTTTAAAAGAAATCTTACATACATCATTGTTTTAGAATTCTACCATGGTATAAAGCATGGCGACTTTATTATTTTGATAGCGGAGACATATACAATGATCTCAAAGCTTGATAATTTTTGTACAACTATAACCACCTTAGCAAGAGAGACAAAATTCACACACAATAAGGATCCCAAAATTTGAAAGAGCCTAGAATTACAAAAAATAACAACCAACAACAACATTTGAAAAGAGGACAAGCCCTCTTTTTTTAAAAAAAATTATCACCTCATTTTCTCAAAGAATATTTTTTGTAATTTACAATATTACAAAATTCCAGTCAGCTCTCAAAGTTCTACCAATATTCTCCAACCATAATATGCTCCTTCTCATGCTTGGAATCTTCATGTATTTACAAAGGACATGATTCGTGTAACTGCCTCCCCAATGTAATGATGAATTTTTAAAAAAAAAACTTTGCTCTACTTAGTTGGAAATGCATTTAAACTAAGTTTGAGGGATCACATTCCCTTGAGATCCAAACAATCTCTTTATCTTGTGAAACTTTTTGGCCATGCCTTTTCTATTAATTTGTATAGTTATAAACCTAGGGGTAGCTACCCTTCCTCTTATGCATGATAAATAACACCCATGGTATTGTAATGATGGCATTAGAATACTCAATATTTATGGTCATTTAAATTATATACATAAAATGGCCCACCTTGGCAATGTAAACATTACAACATTCCTTCCATGGAATTCTTTAAAACAATCAAAACATTATAAATGGAAAGACTTAGATCATTTTTACATTTTTATTTTTCACTTCAACATGATTTTTTCCACATTTTATTTTTACACTTTGACTTTCTAGGGTTCAAAACAAAAATTTATGAATCTTAACTACATTATTTTTCACCTTTTAGCCTTATGGTGATGTTTCAGTCCCATTTGTAATTTTTCATTTCCTTTGTATGATGAGAATCTAGAGCTCATCAGCACATTTTCATCTTCTAATTTGAAGTTAGACTTCCCATAAAAATCTCCCTCACACACTTTTGAACTTCAAGCATAATTTTAAATTTATAATTTCAAAACTTGCAATCTATAGTTGTAATTCCCCTTAAAAATTCCCTCATGAACTTGGGAAATTCAAGTGTAATTTGTAATCAACAATTTTTCAAGTTATAATCTAAAGTTGTAATTTTCCTCAAAATTTCCACTGCTAGACTTAGGAAATTCAATTACAATTCAAAATTTTCAAAAATTAAAAATTACAATTAGATTCAAATTTTTGGTTTTGACTTTACATTGATCAATGGGTTCGGCAGATCTTTTTGACTTTACATTGATCAATGGGTTCGGGAGATCTAAGTGTAATTTGTAATTTGTACATTTACAAAAATCCAAAATTGCAATCCTCTTTGAAATATTTTATAGACGTAAATTTGAATTAAATTTTATTATGCTAAGTTGATTAGTAAGATTGAGAAATTAGATTGCATAATACATCTTGCATTTTGAGAACATTTTTAGATGTTGTTCTCCCACTTGAGAGCTCCACCTAGTCAACCATTCAACCTAGTTTGGAAAAGTACCATGTACAAGATCCTTCTAGAAGATAATTCTTTATCTATATCCATTATTTGATTCTCCATTTTCTTCTTCCTATATTTATTCCAACCTATTGAAGGCTCATCAAATAAATTCTACCATCCTTAAGTAGCAAAACCCAAAAAGAACCAGAAGTTGTGAGTTAGATCTTTCCCAGACTTTATCATCACAAAGATTTTATTAGTAGTTATTGATGCTCCCTAATATATAACTTGAATAACTTATCTTAATCATTAAATATTACTAAGGTGTGTCAAACTAAGGGAAGGTACACCCTTTGAAATAATAGGACAACAAAAGTTGATGGGAGCATGTTTTAAAATGGGTTCTATATGCATATCTATTTTTGGCAAATTAGCCCATGAAAGTGGCTTGTTGAAAATTAATCCCTCAAATACTTCATTAAGATCTACATTTGCTATTACAATGAAGCATTTACCAAAGGGATACATACCATGAATTTTTTATAAATAGACAAGAACATATCCAATGGTAGGGTTTTCACTCTACAAACTAAAATTAATACCATCTCCTAAACAAAATTGAATGCTTTCATACTAGTCAACAATAGATAATAATATATATTGAACTATTCTTCATATTTGATGAGGAGCTTGAATTTGTATCAGAATAAAAGATAATACTCTAGGTGTACATGTATTAGAGCTTATCCCCTATTTCATCTTGTTTTAAAAGACACTTCCAAAGTTCTAAATATGACTTCAATTATTTTGTTTAATAAGATATCCCCTTTATAAGCAATACATTCATGCTTTTCTCTAGCTATAAATAATAGTAATGTTGGATACAAACCTTTGTCTATTTATTTCTTTTGATAATCAAGGAATATCTTAATCGCTTGCATTTGGTACTTCACAAAATTTGCACGACACTTAAATAAGAAATGTACTTCATAAAAAAATCAACTGAGATCTATTACAAAACCCAAAATAACCATTACTAAAAATCACTAACACATCCTTCTCCAAAACAAGTTTAGGATAGTGATAGTTAGCAAAAGATGTTTCAATAGATTCATTACAGCCTTCAAACCTAATAATCAACCTGGAAATGTATCAACTATAACATGAGGAGTAGAATAAATCTCATGAAAATCCTTGTTCACAAATGGTGTCATTAGAATCTCCCTTATACTTTGTGGAAAAAGATCACTGCACTTGTATTGTCTAAGAGTCCAAAACTTAATTACCTTGATAAAATCAAATAGAGAAGAATAGGCCATAGATACTTATTTCGGTAAAAGGTAATGAGTTTGATCCACATGGTCAATTAACATCACTGATGGAAAGGTTGAATCAGATCTTCGAGTTCCCCTAAGTTGATCTCCACCTTTTGTAAATAAAATTGAAATATCAACACCATAATTTTCATCCTTCTCATCTAATGTTTCTAATTCTGCATTTTGATCAATTGCTCTTCCATTCATCCATTTATGAGAAGACAAAGGAATTCTATCTAAAATTTTATCATGTGAATTCATATCCTTAGTAGCAACATACTCCTCCCATTACATCAATCAAATAGATGAAATAACATTTGGAACATTCATTTAAATGCATCATAATTTATAGGAGACATGTGGACATCAAGTTTTGCTTTATGCAATATTTTACATATATTTATTTTTAGTAGGCATTCTTCACCATGATACAAGCTTAGGAAGATTAATTACAATTTGTAAGTTAGAAAATTGCACTTTCAATTATTTTTATACCAACATCTCTTCCATTGAGATCTAGAGATAAAATTTCATTCTTCAAGTTATTAAAATTGCAAAGTTTTATCTTGGTTTCAATTCTCTATTGTGTTTATACATGGTAATTGTTTCCAGTGTGGAAGACTTGCAAGAAACTTATAGTGTGTATTTTTAATAATTTCATTTTGTACATGCATTTATCACTACAAATTTCCACCAACCTTTCTATGTTTCAAATTTTCCTCTTTATTACCATGGGTTTCATGGATTAGAAGGAAAATTATAAATTTATAATTTACAAAGTTTTATTTGTAGTGGGAGTCTCCACTGACCATTTGGCAAGGGCCCATGTGTTAAACTATTCATTATAACTTTATATTATTATTTGAAATTTTCATATGGCAGCTCTTTTAGGGTGTGGATTTTAATATTCATTTCAAACATTATTCCAATGTGGCACTCCTACACATTATTAATACCTAGATTTATTCTTTAAAACATTCACCTTATTTAATTATTGCTTCCACATGAGCAATTTGTGTCCATAGTGTGGCTTAAGACATTGCTATTTTGACTCTTTTTGGTGCCATGTGGCCATAAGGACCTCCATGTGGACTCCATCCTCAACTTTATTGCATTAATTATTATATGGACCCTTCATTAATAGACATGAGTTTTAATATATTAATGGATTCAATCAAGAAAAAACCTATTCCTCACACTGCACCAAGCTATAAACTTCCATGTGGACATCACTTATGCAGTGGGTTTTGGGAGTCTATTAATGTTTTTAAAATTTTATATTTAACAAGTGAAGTTTGAAACTTGTTTCTCCCATTGATATCTCCACCATAATGTTTCTAACACCTTGCAACTTTTGAAACTTTAATTCAATCCTAAAAATTTTGTTGGGGTCCCTTTTTCATCATACAGCCTACAAGATTATTAAAACTCAAAGACATTAAGCATTAATAAAAACTAGTATTTTACATGGGTTTTTTACAACATGAACATGAGAGTGAGGTGTTTATAATTTGATTGTAGAGGTGGAGTTTTATACCTTGAGCGAATACCTAGAGACAAGAGGTAATAGTTAAATATTTAGGGATTAATATCTCTTATAATTTTTGGCACTCACACTCATCGTAGATTTTTAAATAACCACAAAAAATAAGACTAGGTCCTAATCTATTGGACTATAAATTCAATATTGTAGCTATTTATTAGTAAACACTCATGAAAACTCAATGAAAGAAGGGTAAACCAACAAAAATAGATTAGGTTAATCTAAAATGAACACATGATAAAAAATGATGAACATAATTATAAAAATAAGGCCTAATAAATAGAGGAAATAAAAAAATAAAACAATAAAACAACAAAACTATAGACAATACATTTTTATACATAGTCATTGACTCAATCAAGGAAATCTTTCAGATGTCTACAATTAACTACTAGCTCTGGTATATTGTCATCCCTTAATTTATTTAACTTTCCTAGTATCTTGGTGGCAATGATGAAGTTAATAAATCCATGCATTGGCCTGAAAGGTTTATTTATAAGATGTAATAGGATGATGGGTTGAGATAAATACTTTCTACATGATTTCAAATATGGATAAGACCAAGATAAAAAATATTGGTGATTCTTCAATAACTACATGTAAGCTTGCTTTTTGACTAAATTCAAATGATTAAAAAACCTAAGTTCCTAATTATTATCAATTTTAGTCATGCACTTTAAGGACAAATTGAAATAAAACTAAAAAAATTTACCATTAGGGGCAGAAAACACAACCCCAACTCCATTTCCAAGACTGGAGCAAACCCCGCAAAATAAGATTTCTGAAACAACACCTTCCTTGTCAAAACTAGAATAAGAAATAATTAGTTAGTCAAAAATACCCACATTTGAAAAAAAATTACGCAGCTCCACATCCATGTACAAAAATTCATTCAAGGGACATGTCAAATATTTAAGTACATGCAACATCTTTGGCTCTTTATGAAGTTTGACCATCTTACCTTCCAAAGGAATGGTGGCATAATAAAGGTCTATTTTCACACTTCCAGCCATGTTTGTAGGCCATTTTCATGATAGCATCATCCCCCAATTAGGTAGGTAGTGAACAAACACCATATATATATTCAAATATTTACTTGGATAGACCGTCAAATGCACCACTAATCCATTAACATGTCTAACAACTGGTACCTCTCATGAGTCCATGGAATATAAATTACCAAAGGCTGATGTAATTATCACTCCAAACTCATTAAATACACCTAAGGGCATCATGTTACAAGAGACTCTGCAATCAAACATGCAAATATGAATATTCATATCATTAATCAACATGGTTGTGTAAAATGGATCCACATTCAACTGAATTTCTATCAATGCAGTCCCCAAATAAAACTATAGAGTTAGTTTAACAACTTCATCTTATTCTTCATAATTATTCCAAAATGTTTGGGGTGATTTCATCTTATTTATAGATGTGCTTTCACCAAATTCCAAATATTTAAATGCCCTTTTCCTATGTTTAGGTATTCTTAATAACTCAAAAATCAGCATGGTGATATTCAATTGTCTCAAAACATGGGCCATATCACACACAATATACCAAGGAAGAGGAGTATTAGGTGGAAGGGTGACAACACCTTTATCTTGAATACAAAAATTTAATGTCAAGGGTGAAATAGGATGGTATAATTTTCACTTTTAATACAAATTTTCAAGTGTGGGTTTCCTCTATCATCATTCATACCCTTACAGATACTAAACAACAAAGGTACTCCATCCTTGGATGTAACATCTCTTTGGTTAATAATTTTAGAAGCAGGTGCTAGTTTAGAAGGAATATGGACTATTGTAGTTTTCATAATTTCCTTACTTGCATCCCCTACCCTTGGATTTACAAGGGTAGTGTCTTGAGGAACAACACCTTATTACCTGCTTCTCAAGCTATATTCATTCTCTTAGATAACTATTACATTAGTTTTTAGCTACCTATCCTTAACTAATGGAATCCCCCCATTATATTTCTTAATCATTATTGAATGTAAAAATTAAAAATTATGATTAGGCAATTTATATTCTTGTGTCATGTTAAAATCACAAGCAAAATCATAAGTTAGGACAAATACCTTTTGTACTAAACTCCAAAATTGATCAACAATTATATCACTAAATAATTCCATGGAAGAAAATATTTTACTTTAGGAGACTTGAAAATCCAACATCAAAAGCTCAGTACCATAAGATACAGACTTAGGTTCCTCTGCATATTCATCAATTCATTCAGTAGTATCACATGGAGGATGTGGAAGGAAAAATTTATCACACCAATAAATGTTAAGGTCACAACCTATGACATTCACTTTGGCATTTAATGGATAAGGAACTTCCTTTTTAACTCCTCTATTTTGATTTCTATCTTTTATTTCATCATAGGCAAGCCTTTTCCCTCTATCATTATGTCTAATATGGAAAGTAGGCCTCCCTTCTAATTGATTCTTATTCAAATCTCTCTCCTAAGTTTTATACACATGAAAAATCCCTTTTTTAGCTCTATCTAGCTTATTAGACATCTCCTTCATAGCGAAGGCCCAAGTCTTAATAGTTTCCTTAAGGTTGGCCACCTTAATGGACTGCATCTTTTCAACATTAACCAATTTCACATCAGCCCACTTATTCAAAGGTTTACCCACAACCTTTATTTTATTCTTATTTTAGATAACCATATTAAATTCAAATGTAAATTAAATGGAAGCCTTATCCCTTACTTAGTCAGGTATCCCTATTGCCAAATACATCACAATATTTAATCAAACAAGTTGTATCACATGGCCTAATATTTTTAGGTATCCTCATAATTGTTTTGTTAAACCTCTTATTTAAATATTTCACACACACATTAGGATTATTCTTAATGTTTTCAAATTCTTTAGAAAGAAACCTTGGATCAGTTCTATCACCATACTAAATTTTGAAAACATTTTTTCTTTTCTTCTCATGAATCAATGCATCCATGGGGAATGGAATTGAACCACTCGTGAACATCTTAGTTTAGCATGTGAAAAAATATATTAATACAAATATCCTGATGCTCAACCTTATAATCATCATTGATAATTTGAAAAGATGATAAATTTTGATCACCATTAACTGCATTATTCTATTGAAACTGAAGAAGGTGGTTCCTTACATCGATTAGAATTTCATTGGGGTAACATTCTATTTCATCAAAATTAAGTGGTCCAAATCTAAGAATCATGAATTTAAGATGCTAATTCTCATCCTGATCCCTACACCTCATGATTGGTTTAATGGAGGGATCAAGATCAAATGGTAAAGTGCTATGATGGGGTGAGTGAGGTGGACTTTGTGGATTAAACATAAGAAGAGATTCAACTAGTTAGGAAGTTGTTGGGTAATAAATTATGCTATAAAGTTTTAAATGATAAAAATAATTATGATAACATTAAAAAATAGGATGTTCAATAAATAAAATTTTAGGTGTACCAGAATCTTGACAATCCAAACACTCCTTTAAAGCTAAAATGTGTCCTTCAATTGGCCTCCAAACTTGTCTCCTTCTTTTATGAATACTTAAGGGTGAGACAAGTTATTTCGATGAGTTGCCTTTGAAATATTATCTTATCCCTTTCATATTTAAAATCAAATTACCATTCATTGTTGAATGAAGATATTTTTAAAAAGGCACTAATCTTCCTTGGAACCAGATGATATATTAGAGTCACCACTAGAAGCAAACTTATAGAATATTATAATTAATAAAGGTGCTGTGATAGCTACTAAAATCACTTTTTTCTAAAATTAGTGATGATATACAAGGAAAAAGATACAAAAAATCTAGATTTGTATTCAAAGGGAGAAGAAACCTTAGAACATGAAAAAGTTATAGACCTTTACAGGAAATCAACATATGTCAATTTACCAAATGTATCAAATTTTTAGCAACATTCCCAATAGAGTGATTAACTTATTGATAGGCCAAAGTAGTAAATTAATAAATAATAAGTAGAGAAATTTTAAAACCAAAACTTATACATATCTATACTAGAGTCTATGGTAAGACAGGTGATAGGAATTGTCCCCATCAAGGGCATCAGTTTGGTGTTGGTTACTAATTGTACACCTCTTGCTCTCAGCCTTACACATTTCAATAAAATGGAAAATTAAGATGAAGAAACTATAAATATGTCATTATATATAGGCAATTTTTTATCATCAAGATGGACTGAATGTAGATAATGATTAAAATACACCGATAGAGGGTATGGTTACCTCCATGCTACTTTTGGGTCTTCTTGAACAAAGGTAAGAGGACCTATGAGGTATCTTGCTCACATGGAGGGATACTAAAATTCAATATCCATGGGGATTATTGGCATATAAAAATACAAATTAGACTAGAACATAACCAATTTTTCACACTCTACTTGGGAAGGGTTGTCACACTAAATAAACAAATGCTCGAGGCTAGACACAAGCTACTAAAGATAGATAGGGATATGACTAAAACCTTCATTTCTAAAGAAATTTTCAACAAGAAAGGGACAAATAGAAGATTGTAATGTTGGGATTAAAATCACAATATACAAACACAATTTATTTATGTATATTTATGCATCTATAAGTAAATAACATTTCAAATATGCAACAGGGTATAATAGGGTAGGATGACATAGGTAAATATAAAATATTAGTGTGGTGGCATTTTTTTAAAACATCATGAATTGTTTTAATAGACTTGAAATCATTCATTAGAAAAGATGTAGAAAATTGATAAACAAGCTATTGAAATTATCAAGAATAGTTTCTATCCATTAGTGCCAATACAATGAAAATATTTAAATAACTTTCAAAACCCTACAACATATAATATAATTAGAGATTTAGATGCTTTTTCCTATCAAATCCATAAACCCAAGGTGTCATTAAGAGGTTATCAACAACATATTTCCATATCACAATGCAAAAAGGGGTTTATAACCTAGATATATGCCAAAGATGACAACCATTCATAGGCAAAAACCATATATCTAATTAACAAAGATTTTAAAACATATTATTGCATTTTATTAATAGGAAAGTGTAAAAATCACATCTAGTTTCCATTATCTTGAAAATAAATCTAACATACATCATTATTTCAAAATGCTACCATGAGGAAAAACATGGTGAGTTTTCTCTTTTACTAGAGAAGACATAGACAATGCTCTTAGACCTTGTTAATGGCTTTACAACTAAAACCACCTCAAAAAGAGAGACAAAATACACATAGAGGAAGGATCCATAAACTTGAAAGATCTTAGACCTATAAATAATAACAACCAACAATAACCTTTGAAAAGAAGACAAACCCTCTATTTATACAAATTTATCACCCTATATTATTCAGGAATATGTTTTAAAATTTACAATATTGCAAAATTACAATTATCTCTCAATGTTCTACAAAGATTATCCAACTAGAATATGCTCCTTGTCATACCTAGAATCATCATGACTTTGCAAGTAAAATGATTCTTGTAACTACCTCTCCATGTAATTTACTCTCCTTGGTTAGAAATGCATTTCAGGTAGGTTTAAGGGAGCATATTCCCTTGAGATTCAAACAAACTAGTTTTCTTCTTGTTAAACCACATGGCCATGCCTTTGACTAGTCATTTGCATAGTTGGAAATCTCTGGATAGTTTCCCTTCCTTTTGTGCATACCAAAGAACATCCATAGCTTTATAATGATGGCATTAGAATACTCTAGATCCATTATAACTTGAATGATATTCTTGAAATGGCCCACCTTTGCCTTGAAAACCCTATAACACTCCTTCCATGGAGTTCTTCAACACAATTAAAACATTAGAAATGGAAAGACTTAGTTCATTTTTACCTTTTTTATCACTGCAACGTGTTTTTTTACACATTCTCTTTTTTCACTTTGACTTTTTAGGGTTACCACCAAATGTTTATTAATCTTAAGTGTATTATTTTTCACCTTTTATCTATATGAGGAACTTTGGGTTCCATTTGAAAATTAACACATCCTTTGTATGGAGGGAATCCAAAACTCACCAACACATTTGCAATTTGTAACTTAGATTTGTTGTTCCCCTCAAAAGTTCCCTCATTGACTTGGGAACTTCAAGCACAATTTTCAATTTGCAATTTCACAACTTGCAATATGTAGTTGTAATTTCCCTATAAATTTCTCTCACTAACTTGGGAACTTCAAGCACAATTTTCAATTTATAATTTGCAATTTCATAACATGTAATCTAAAATGATAATTTGACTCAATATTTCCCCTGCATACTTGGGATCTTTAAGTGAAATTTGCAAAAATACAAAATTATAATTGGATTTGAAATTTTCACTTGGAATTGGGACCTTATGTTGTCTTTATTTTGATTGATGGGTTTTGGAAATCTGAGTGCAATTTGTAATTTGCACGTTCACAAAAACGCAAAAATGCAATCCTTTTTGAATTCTTTCATAGACCTCCATTTGAGTTAAAATTTCTCATGATAAGTTGAGTGAGAGGACTGGGAAGTTGGACTTCATACTAAAACTTGAATTTTGAAAACTTTTGTTTTATATGTTGTTTTCTCGGTTGTGAACTCTATGTGGTCAACCATTTATCTTGATTTGGAAATGTAACATGTATAAGATATTAAAAAAAGCCAACTCTTTCTTTATATTAATTATTTGATTCTATATTTTCTCCTTCTTGGATTCATTCCATCGAATTGAAGGTTCATCAAAATGATTCTTCCATTCCCAAGTAGAAAAACTCAAAAAGAACCAAAAGTTTTAAATTGGAACTTTCACAAACTTTATCATGTCAAAGAGTTTACTAATAGCTAATGGTTATCCATAATATATATATATATATATATATATATATATATATATATATATATATATATATATATATAGAATAAATTATTGGAAGTCTTGAAGATTACTAAGGCATGTCAAACTAATGAAAGGCATGCCCTATGCAATAAGAATACAACCAAAGTTGATGGGAGTATTTAAAAAATGGGTTCTATATGCACATCTATTTTTGGCAGATCATCCCATGAAAGTGGCTTGTTGACAACTAAACCCATAAATCCTTAATTAGGATTTGCATCTACTATTACAATAAAGGAGCTCTCAAAGAGATAATTACCATGAAGTTTTTTTAAAGAGAAAAGAAGATATCCAATGGTAGGCTTTTCAATTTACAAACTAAAATTATTTCCATCTCCTAAATGACTTTGATTGCTTCCATATTGGTCAACAGTAGATAGTAAAATATCTTGAACTAGTTTTCCTCTGTGATGAGGAGCCTAAATTTGTATCAAAATAAAATATAATACTCTTGGTGTACACGTATTGGAGTTTGTCCCCTACTGCATCTTGATCCCAAGGACATCTCCAAAGCTATAAACATGCCCAAAAACACTTTCATGAGTAGATAAAAATTCAATTATTTTATTTATTTAGATATCTCATTTATAAGAAATGTGTTCATCCTTCCTTCCAGCTGGAAA
The DNA here is from genome assembly GCA_037957365.1 of Torreya grandis. Lineage (NCBI taxonomy): Eukaryota > Viridiplantae > Streptophyta > Pinopsida > Cupressales > Taxaceae > Torreya > Torreya grandis. The sequence continues at coordinate 606,429 of JARHVA010002710.1, read as the reverse complement.
TAATAGTAATTTTAGATACAAGACTTTGTCTATTTCTTTCTATTGAGAATGAATGAGTATCTTAAGCACTTGCATTTGGTGCCATCTCACCTTTGGTGTGAAAAAAATTTGTATAACACTTAAAGAAGCGATGTACTTCATGAAAAATCAATTAAGATCTCTTTCAAAACCACACCAATCATTACTAAAAAAAACTAATAAATACATCTCCCAATTAGGTCTGAGATGGTCACTATTAGTACAAGATGTTTCAACAAATTTATTATAAGCTTCAAGCCTAGGAATCAACATGTAAAATTTATAAATTTTAACATAAGGAGTATAATTAGTCTCATGAAAATACCTATTCACAATTGGTGGCCTTGAAGGATCCATCATACTTGGTGTAAAAGGCTTAATGTGCTTGTATTCTCTAACAGTTTGAAGCTTAAATTCATTAATAAAATCAAATAGAGAAGAGCAAGTTATAGATAATTATTTGTGTAAAATGTATTATCTCCACAAGCTCAATTAACATCACTGATAGAAAGGTTGCATTAGATATTAGAATTCCCCTAGTTGATCTCCACCTTATGCAAATAAAAATGAAATATCAACACCAAATATTTCATCCTTCTTCTCATCCAATGTTTCTAATTCCTTGTTTAACTCAACTATGATTCCATTCATTTATTTTGTGAGAATACAAAGGCAATATACCTAAAATTTAAGCATGTGAATTCATATACTTAGTAGTAGTGTACTCCTCCCACTGTATGAGTTAAATAAAGGAAATAACATCTAGAATGTTCATTTTGATGCATCATAATCTGTAGGAGACATGTGGACATTAGTTTTTTATTTATTTAGGATTTTAAGTATATCTATTTCTATAAACATGTTTCACCATGCTATGGCATTGGGAATATTGCTTGTAATTTGTCAGTTACAAAATTGCACTTTGACTTATTTTTTCTACCAAAATCTCTTCCATTGGGATTTGGAGATCAAATTGAATTTTTCAAGTTAGAAAATTTTCTAAATTCCATCTTCACTTCAATTATTCATTGTGGTTCTATGTGGCAACTACTAAAAATGTGGGAAACTCACAAGTTACTTGATTTGTGTATTTTTAAGAAATGCATTTTGCACATGCATTTTTTGCTACAAATTTATGCCAACATTTCTATATTGCACATTATCCTCTTTATCATTATGGGTTTTTGGGATCACAAGGAAAATGACAACATTGTAATTTAAAATTTTGAATTTTCATTGGGAATATCTATCAACCACTTAGCATGGGACTAGACATTAACCGTTTCATTAAAACTTTGTCTTATTCTATGATATTTTCATGTGGTATGTCATTTAGGGCATGGATTTTAATATTTATTTAAAACCTTATTTCAACATGGCATGCCTCCACAATGATATTGACCACCTTTTTTATTTAAAACCTTTTCCCTATTTAATCATTATCCCTACATGGGCTTCCTCCTCAACTTACTTGCATAAATTATTACATGGATCCTTCATTAATAGATTTGAGTTTTATTATCTTTGTAGCCTCTTGCAAGATCAAACCTATTACTCATATTGCACCTAGCTATAAACTTCCATGTGGACATCATTATGAAAAATGTTTTTGGAGTCTATAAATAATTATCAAGTTATATATTTAACAACTTCTTTTTATACCTTGTTTCTCCCATTGAGATCTCCATAGCAACTTTTCATACACCTTCCAACTTTCAAAACTTGCATTTATTTTTGAAAGTTCCACTGGATCCATTTTTCATCATACACCACGAAATCATATTAAAACTCAAACACATTAAGCATTATCAAAATGTATATTTCACAGGGGTCTTTTACAATATTAACATGAGAGTTGGGTTTTTATAATTGGATTATGGAGGCAGAGTTTTATACCCAAGGTGAATAATTACATATGTGAGACAATAAATAAATATTCAGGCATCAATATCTCTTAAAAATAGGGAACAAATGCTTAGTGAAAATTTGGGCACTAACATGAATCAAACATCCTCATTCTCAACATCATAGTCTTGAAATATAATGTGAAAAACTCTCAAATGTTACTCACCAATCATTGCATTATTCCCTTGAAACTTATAGAGGTGGTTCTTTACTTCATTTGGAAATTCATTGGGGTAACCCTACATTCATTAAAGTTAATAGGTCTATATCTAGGAATCTTGAATGCAAGACATTCATTCTCATCCTGATCTCTATGCCTCATGACTATGTCAATGGTGGGTTCAAGATTATATGGTATAGGGATGTCAGGGGCTAAGTGAAGTGGACTTAAGGGATCACACCTAGAAGGATATTTAGATGCTTGAGAAGGTGATGGATAATAAATTGGACTATAAGGTTATTAATTATTAATATAGCTATGATAATGATTAATCAAAGGAAGTTGAACAAGTAAAAGTGCAAGTGTACCAAAATATCGATAGTCAAAACACTCCTCTACAATAGAAATTTGTCCTTCAATTGGCCTCCAAATTTGTATCCTTCTTCTATGATGAACACTTAATTATGAGCCAAGATGCTTTGACGAGTCACCTTTGAAGGGTGATCTTAGTCCTTCCAGCTTTACAAATAAGATAATACTCAAAGTTGAAGATAGTCAAAATGGGCTTTGATCTTCCTTGAAACTAGATATAATGTTGGAGTTGCTACTAGAAAAAAACTACTAGAATATAATAGATTATAAATATGTTGTGATACATATTAAAACTATATATTTTTAAAGTCAGTGATGAGATACAAGAATAAAGACACTAAAAATTTTAGACTCATGTAGAAAAGGTCAAATCACTCTAAAACATGAACAAATAATAAGTTCTATTAAAGAACCTTCGATAAACACAAGTGCCAAGGATCTTAGTTAGTCCTTGGCAATGATGCCAATGAAGTTTTTTGCTATTTATTACCCAAAGTAGAAAAGCTCACTCAAATAACCTCAAATTTCAAACATTTGAGATATTATGAATAAACATTTTCTGAAACTACTCATCAGAGGTTACTTAATCAAATATTTCTTGATAGAGATCTTGAGAATATTAACAAATATAAACCTCTACAAGATTCCTCAATAATACAAGTGCCAATGTATGTTTTCCTCGGTAATGGTGCCAGTGAAGTGTTGGTTCCTAATTATAAGCCTCTTTCACTTAACCTTGAACATTTAGGTAGTATAGAAAATGAGGATGATAAATTCATAATTGTGTGATTATAGTTAAGGAAGGGTTTAACATGAGGATGGATTAAATATAGGCAATGACCAGAAGACACTGATAGAGGGTATGGTTAACTCTTTGATATTTTTGACTTTACCTTAACTAAGGAGAGAGAAATCAAGAGGTAGCTTGCTCACATGGAGTGATACTACAGTTCAATATCCATTTGGATTATTGTCACAAATAAACATAAATCTGACTAGGGCATAACCATGCTTGTAGAGTCCACATACGAAGAGTTATCACATAGATTATACAAATGCTCTAAACCAGACACAAGCTACTGAAGATAGACGGGAAATTGATTGTAACCTTCATTTAAAAATGAACTTCTACGAAATGGGAGCCAAATGGAAGATTACAATGGTAGGTCTCAAAGAGAAATTAAAGACACATTTTAGATTTGCAATATAGGCACTATTGTAGGCAAATAACACTTAAAATAGTCAACAAGTTGTATTATTAGTAGGGTAGGGTAGGTAGGATGAGTTAGGTACATATAAAAGTGGGTTGTGGTGGTTGCTTTCAACATAGGGAGCTCCTTCTAATAACCATGCTATTATTCATTCCATTATGTAAAAGATTTAGTAAACAAGCAAAAGATAACCATGAGGAATAATTTTCACTCATTGATGCTAATGCAATGCAAGTATTCAAATGATCCTTGAAACCCTAAATCATAAAATATAGGTAAAGATCCAAACACTTTCTCCTGTCAAATCCATAAATCTAGGATGTCCTTAAAAGGTTATCAAGAATATATCCCCAAATCACAATGCAAAAAGGAATTAACAACTTAAATCTATGCCGAAAACAAGTGTCAATGATAAACATAAAACTAAATACCCAATCATCAGAGTATGAATAATATATTATTACATTTAATTGACAAGACATAATAGAAATCCTAGATGTTTTAATTATCTTGAAAATAAGTTTTAGATAATTATCATAATGCATAACAATGGTAAAAAGCTAGGTGGATTTGCTCTTGAAATAGGGGAGACATACATTATGCTCTCAAAGTTTGATAATGGATGTACAACTATAAACACCTTATCAAGAGAGACAAAACATAAATAGTGGCCTTCTGAAAGTTGGAAAGCATAAACCCTAAGAATAAAATGAACAACCTAACAAAAAGCTTGTAAAAAGGACATACCCTCTTTACTTATACAAATTTCTCACCCTAGATTGTGGGAATATGCTTGATCTTGAAGATGCCCTTGATCATGCGTAAAATCTCATGCCTTGCAAGGAAAAAATTCTGGTAATGGTCTACTCCTGTCATGATCAAGATTGATTAAAAAACCCTTGATCTCCTTAGCTCAAAATTTGTTGCTCTCGAGCATGAGGGAGAATATTCACCTGGGAGGAAAACAAATTCTTGTCCTCATGTGTAACTGATTTGTATTAACTTAAACTAATCATTTGCCCATCTAGAATGTTGTGGATAGTTGCCATTCTCCTTGTGCGAGCCAAATAATGCTCCTTGCTTTGTAATGATGGCATTAGAATGCTCCAGTTATGATAGAACCAATGCATGATCCATGGCCATTTGATAAATATCCTTCCAATGGCCCACCTTGGTTTCAAAACCCTTATAGTAAATTTCTTCCAAGGAGGTCTTTGACAATGGCCAAACATTGACAAATTCAATACATAAATAATTTTAACCTTTTTGCGTTTTGAGTTTCCAGTTCCTTCTTTCCTTTCCATTTTTATTTTGACTTTTTAAAGTTTCCACCAAACCTATATGCACTTTTTACTCTTTCTTGTCTTATGCAGGACTTTAACCCCTTTTTACAATTTTGCACCCTCTTGGCCTAGTGGGATTTCGGACCCTAAGTGCAACTTTGCATGTTTTTTATAAATCTAGAGGTCTACTGCACATTTTCAATTTGCAAATTTACATCATGTAATATAATGTTATAGTTCCGCCCCAAAGTTCTGCTACGGATTTGGGAACTTCAAATGCAATTTACAAATTGCAAAATGTACATTTGTATTTGGCATGAAAATTTTCTGTTTGTTTGACTCTATTGACCAGCAGGTTTTAGACTTTGGAATGCACATTTCAATTTACAACCTCAAAGTTGAAAAGTGTTGTTGCATCTCCGCTAGAAATGGCTGCTCCATCTTTTGAATACTCTTCATCTTCTCCTCACTATTCTTAGCCAAAATTTTCATTTTTAAAGGGATTCTTTTTCCGGAGTTGAATTATGGAAAAATACATTAGTAGCTATCAAAACTTCTTCTAGCATATCCAAGTGTAATCATAAGCCCATCTCAGAAAATGTTGATAGCAAAGCTGCATAAACCCCCTCAGCACTAGCCAGCAACGTCTTCGCTAATTCTTGATTCGTATTACTTGAGATTGATTTGGTCACTCCAAAATCTAGTACAATGGGTCGAAAAGCGGGTTGCTTTCCAACAAGGAAATTCCTAGGATGACGATCCCCATGAAAAAAGAAAAACCATCCATATATATTTGATGTGCTGAAGCCTGTGTAATCCACTTCTGCAATAACTTCCTTATCTACACCTCAGTATTTAAAGTCTACCGTATCATTTAATCGTCCGCCATCCATGTATTCCAAGATAATAACATATTTTGATGACTGGATCACTTCAGAAATAAGCACATCCACATGATTACCAGAACTATCACTCTGTTCTAACTGATAATCAAGGTTTAACTTTCATATTGATTTCAAAGCTGCTAAAATAATCTTATATCATCTCATTTCAGGTATGACCAGTTGTTTAATGGAGGTAGATCCCGAATAAGCCCAATGACGAGGATGGGGCATGGAAAAAATGATTCGGAGGCAGTAACATTACGGCATTTGAGCTCTGCAGATGTTAGTGCAATTGTTCTTATGGAATCTCAGCTCGGGAAGCCATTGTAGGAAGATAGTCTACTTTTGCATCAACTTTAATCTGCTCCCCTTTGACATACCTATAACACCACATATTTACTTCTATCATATTCTTGGATTGATTCATGCAGCTCCACCTGACATATTGTTCTCAGATCGCCACAACTCAGAATGTTAACACGTGCCCTCAATGGTTTCTTGGATCTTCGTGCTCGACGGGTTCATGGAAGTCAACAACACATTACAATTTATAAATTTACTTTCTCACCTCATTTCTCTACCATCGGGTTATTCCTTCCCATGTGGTCTATACTCGTGCAACGGGCTTCGGGGATCACGATGCAATCTATAAATTGCAATCAAAAAGTTACTTTTGAGATTATTTTTCCCGCTGGCTAATGCCTTCCATCCTGTAGACTACGGGGCTGGGCATACAAAATATAATTTACAAATTCAAAAAGTGCATTTGGCACGTTGTTTTATTACCCAGAATATCCGCCAGGGTTGGGAACTTTACCCGCAGTTTGCAAATTTTCAAATTGAAAAGTTGTTTTTTTGCGTGTGCTTCCCCCCCCCCTAAAAAGTCCCGTGGAATATCTCACTTGCAATTTGCAATATTGCAAAAATGCATTCAACATTGAAAATTCCACGGTTCACGCTTATTGGTTGACCTTTCCACATAGGCTCTTCCACTTATAGTGTGGGCTTTTTATAAAACTCACTCACTCGCACATGGACCTCCACGTGGGCATCAATTGCCCTTCATTGTGAACCTTTGAGTACTTTACATTGTTTTTGGTATTTACGTGGCCTCTTGAAACTCACACTGCACCCAACTGTAAATCTTCACGTGGACTACCTTCGTTGCTTGTTTGTATTTTGAATCTTGCCATTTGACCTGTTATCCCCGTTGTTGCACATGTTGCGGGTTTGGAAACTTGGCATGCAAAATGCAATTTGCAAGTTTGAAAATTTGATTTTTGGCAATGGATCTCTGCCATATATTCCCACGAGTTTGAGAGATCAACTTTCACTTTATAACTTGAAAGTTTAATAATTGCCTTTTGTACATTGTTTCTCCGCCTCATAATCCCGTGGACCTTTGCACTACACGTGCAATTTGAAAATTGCAAATTTGAGTTCTCTTCAAAATATTTTGTTGATTTCTTTGAATCTCCATGGACCCTACAACCCAAAATTTGTTATAAAGCATGAAAATATTAGATGTTAACCTGAAATTAGGATCTCACAGTATTTTCACAAAGTAACTGTAAAAGCGAGGTTCATATGATTTGATTGCAGAAGCGTAGTTTTGTTCTAGCTACACTTTTGTGGATTGGGGGCAATCGTTTAGATATTTCAGACACTCATTCTTTGGAAAACAATGCACAAATTGCTTAGTGCATCTTTGGGCACTAGTAGAGCCTGGAACCCTGAACTCATTATAAGACATGAAAACGTTAGATGTTAACTTGAAACCAGGATCTCATAGGGTTTTCATAAAGCATTGTAAGAGCAGGGTTTCCATGACTTAATTACAGAAGTGGAGCTTTTTTTCGGGTACACTTTTGCGGATTGGAGGTAGTAGTTTAGAGATTTCATGCAATCATTCTTCAACAAATAGGGCATAAATTACTTAGTGCAAGTTTAAGCACTAACAAGTTCTATTAAATAATAAGCATGCTAAAAATCTTTATCCCTTAGATCATTTTTTTTTTATAGTAAATGAAATTTTGAAAAATATTATTTTACCTTTTACATTTAGATGATTGTTTATTTTTATACTTCATATAATTTTAATGGTTTCTTTTTTTAATCTTGTTCACTTTCACATAATCAATATAAAATAAAATATATTAGCGAACCCAAATATTGAATAAAACATAGCCAAACCTTAATATTTTCTTTATGGTTTCATCCTTCATTTTATGGTTTTCAAATATCTATATTTAAACATGACTTCCATACCTGATTTCAAAATAAAATCATCATCATGTAATGTAATTGTACAAAATATAAAATTATCTTATGAATAATTGTAAAAGATCTTTTGTCTCATAGTAGTAAATGAACAGTTTAAATAAAAAGCTAAATAGTCTTCTTAAAACCTCAATTAAATAAGCATCATTTTTATTTTAATTATTTTAATCTCTCCTAATTCATCTGAATTATCATTCCTTTTTTATACCATTATTATTGCCATGATATTGTTATCATAGGAAAATCTTTGTAAAGTTTTTTGTTTCCTCCATTCATCCCTCTTTTCTACATATTTTAATTTTTGTACAAACAAAATGCATTCAAACTCGTCTTATTCACTGAAATTAGAATGTACTTTTTTTATAAGGTAGACGTTTCACCTAAAAATAACTATGTTTGGTGCATTGAAGACTACAATTTTATGAAGCATTTTGGTAGTTTGTTGTTCCATATTCAAACCTACATGATAGCATATAAATAGGCATTTAATCATATTTAGCCTTCAACTAGAAAGTCTTGATATTATTTTCACCAAGTGGATTTTTGGTGTTGATTTATGATGAATTAAATTAAAACTATGCTAAACTATTATGTCATACTTGAAAGAGTTTTGTTGGATACTTGGAGTGTAATTCAAGTAAGGAATTGTGCACTTTTCACGTCCTGTTAGCTAGTAGCAAACATAGGGTGTGAACCGATATAAAGTTATAGAAGATTCATTTTTCAGCTGTTAAATAATAAAATTTCCCATAAATACATTTTTTCTCTTTAACGTCACCTTCCTTTTTCAAGATTGAAAATACCAAGTTTCATTTCTTATTTTTTGAATTTTAACTTATCCTTTATGTTTTTAAACTTTCAAAGAAAAATATCTATTATTTTTATTTAGAGGATATTAAAGTAAGGGAATAACTTACATTTTGTTGATGTATTCAAGCACAATAAATAAGTCATTTTTAAAATCAATTTTTTATTTTTTAAATCAATAAAATTTAGGAAATAATCAAATTTTTTAAACATAAACAAAATTACAATGTTTAATATTTATAGTTAGGTTCACATCTATAGGTTATGTAATTGAAATGAAGCTCGTAAACTTATAGCATAGGCGATAGCTACAATAACCATATTCGTGGCATCATCTAGGATAAATTTAAAAGGAGAAGTAAAGAAAATATTTTTTCCCATTCCCTTCGTTACCCATTCATGAGTATCTAAAGAACTAAACATCAAATGAAAGAGTAGTGAAAGTATATATGGCTACTATTATGATGTACAAAGAATTATCTCTTGTGATTGTCAGAGATAGATTTAATCATTTTCACTTACTACTTGGATACCATGTACCATTATGTTCTCACATGATTTAATTTCTCAGATTTAATCATTTTCACTTACTACTTGGATACCATGTACCATTATGTTCTCACATGATTTAATTTCTCTTTCAAGTGCCATTGGGTATATAGAAAGCACAAAATTATTTAAATTACCATTTGATATATAGGAAGAAAAGGTATATAGAGATGTTTGGTATATCATTTGGGTGGTATATATAAAAAATAATTTTTTTGGATAGATATAGAACCATTCCATCTCCCTAAAATAAAAACAATGCATTCATTAAAAAATATTGTTGTTAGAACACTAATTCAGAAATATATATGGCTATAATGGTCAAGACATGTTGATAATACTCATCTTCAATGACATTTGGTTTAACATCTATGATGAGGATGCCCAACCTATTACACTAAATGAAGAAAAGAATACGCCATCTTATAAGAATAATAATTTAAAAGCATTAGCCTTGATGCAAGTCTTAGTTGATTTAATTTTTTTCATAAAATATATGGGTGAAAAAATCCTTCTGAAACATTTTTAAAATTTACGTAATTGTATAATCATTAATTAGAATTGGAGTACATAGAGTTATAGTTGAAATTATTCTATTTTGAGTTAAAAACTAGTGATGTCATGAGTTTGGCATTAGAAATATGAGCAATCAAAGATGATGGTGATGTTTCAAGTGTCAAAAATTTATATGTATATGACGACATTCATAAAAATATCTGCTTCCTACATACTCAACCATCTTGGAGACTTTAGAATAAATAAATTTCTTAAATACTATCACTTTTGATCAAGTGGTTGGCTAGATGGCTGAGAGAAACCATGCCTTTGTAATATAAACCAAGTCTATAGGAGAATGAATTTATTATGATAATAAAATTTTAAATTATTCAAATTATTCATTAAATGATAGAAGTAAATGAAAAAATAATATAAGGCATGGAAAAAATGGAAAACAAATTCAAACATCAAGAAACAAAAAAAAAAAAAAAAATTGTTTTCAAAACATTATGAAAGAAAATAAAATCATGAGATCCATGAATGAAAAAAAGCATACTAAAGTACTAAATCCTACTGGAAACAAAAAAAATAAAAAACCTCAAAAACATAGTCAACATAGTTTTCTAGTCAATTTGTGTTTTCCATCTCAGATGAATTAATTAATGCCTAAGAGAGTTTAACTTTGGATGATTCTCTAGATCTAGATAATATTACCACACGACATGTGAATTTACAAAGATATTTTTTTGAGTATTTTTATGAATAAGGTTATGGTTCAGTGTATTTGGCTTATAAAACAAGTCTACAAACTCAAGGTAAATGTGTCTAATGGTCTAGTGTTCTAACTTCCTTAGCAGAAAAGAAACTTTTTATCTCTTGTAGTCATTCAACAACAATGTTACTATTTTATTATTGATGATGGAGAGTTGAAGGTTACAATCAAATGTGATAACATAGTTTTTCTAACTTGATATGACAAAGTAAAATTTCTAGAACCTAGGGGTGAGCACTTAGTTCAAGGAATTTTTTCTCATCTCGATGAGGAAGGAAATATAAAATGTACTATTTAGCATGATATATTTTGTCACACACACTATGATAATATTCACTCAATGCAAAAGAATGGTGTTATAGCTTTGATAACACTAACCAAAAACATTTTAAATTTTAAAGCTTGCATATTGGAACAACATCAAAGGGAACCATTTTGAAATTAAGAATGGATAAATGATAGGAAATTATATTTGTTTACTTTAACTTGTTAACTTGTGTTATTTACCAATTATTTATGATAGTGGTCATGTAAGTACTTATTTGTTTTCATTTATCACTACAACTAAATGGCTTTGGTTTATTTTTTGAATAAAATTAAAAAACCATAAATTATTTTAATTATTTTTTGAAAAATGGTTAAAAATGAATCCCAATATCACATTGGGACACTTAGTACTACAAATGGTAGTGAATTTAGATATAAGATATGTTAAAGCTATCTCAATTAAATTGAAATCAAGCATCATCTCATTGTCCATTACACTCCTCAACATAATTGATTATTTGTGCAAATGAAAAAGAACATGTAATGAAAATGGTTGGATAAAATTTTTACTTCAAAGGAATAAATCAACATTTATAAGCAAAATAGTCTCAGAAAACATTATAAATATAAAAATACTCACCATTTTTATCCCTAAAACTAAAGACTCCATATGAAATATGGGGTTGTCATCTCCCTTTAGTGAGACAACATCAAATTTTAATATATACATACTATGCATTAATTCCCAAGTAGAAAATGAAGAAAATAGAACACATGAGTTGTTAATATATGATTTTGGTATACACAATGTCCTCAAAATCATACAAGTTATTCGATTAGAAAATCTATGAATTTATTTTAACAAGAGAGTTGTCATGTATGAAAGTACAAAAGACAAAAGTGTTCAAACCAAGAATAGGAGGAAATAAGACAAAATGTATTCAATATAATAATTTGTGAATAACATTTTCAAAATGTGTATGATTTTTAATTCTTATTGTAGTTGATTGTAAAAACCAACTAACAGGTTAACCAACCCATTAAAACATAATATTTACAAAACCAATAAAAAACTAAAAAAGAAAATTATATATGGAGCATAACTAATCAAAATAAATTCCCTCTTGATCTAAATGGGTATATAAGATGAAGTAGTTAGATAAATGGCTCTAAAGTCATCATATAGATTTAACACAACTACAACTAGTGTAATGTACCTCATGTTCCTAATCAAAATTGATGTCACTCCATAAAGAAGCTCTTCTAATGAGTCGTGACATAAAAGGCCAATAAACAAGATCAAATTTGTCTAATATCCTATTATCATCTATATCATATTTTTTTATAACATTACCAAAACCTATCTAACTACATAAATCACCATAAGGCTCCACACATAATCTCAACAAAGTAACCAAACTATACTATGATGGCACACCTCCTAATTTCCAAAAATTATAATGAAATTTACTTAATATTGAAGGTGATAGTAACCCCTTTTTAACATGTACTCTCATTGACAACTATGAACCAATGTGATATCCTCTCCCCTATTAGGATAGATTCAATAAGATATGCACCGAGAGAAAATCAATCAAAAAATTATGTATACTCTTTTTCATGACTAGTAAGGATAGAAAAATAAATTTATCAAAAAGTAAGAAAACAAGCCAAAAAATCCTATTATAATATATTTTAGTCTTTAGCCTATTATCTTTCATAGGATGATTGAATCATTGATCACTAAAAACAAGTTGTTATGTAAATTAGGACCACATGCCTCAAACATAGGATACCTCTTATTCATAGGAAGTATTAGAATAACCTTGAAATAACTATAGTAACCAAATGATCTCCTAGTATAATGACCTACATAATTTCCTCTAGTTTTCTTTTTTTAGTGCAGAGCATGGTTGTTGAGAAGGACATACATTTTCAAGATGTCCAATTCCATATCATTTTAAACATATAGTATATTTTCTATGTTAATGAAATTCAAAAGAAGTTAAATCAATGGAAGAACCACTAGAGTGAGAAGATTTATTATGGTGATGTTTTCATTTTTAAGATCCTAGAAAGTGTCGATGAGAATGATGTGGAGCCTGTTAAGAAAGGAATGTAGAGTGTCTTAGATGATTATTCAAAGAATTATTCTAAAACTAACTATGTACATGGTGAGTATTTTTGAGATTTAACATGTATTTTGTATAATAATCTTCTTCAGTATGATTCTTCTTCTTTTTTCTAAATTATCTTTCGTGCTAAGTCAATAACTCATAAATAGATTCAAATTTTGTGTCATTGAATTTATCGCTAAGAAACCACATTTCACCAAAGTTATTATATTTAGAATTGATCCTAATTAATATGATAGATATGAAAATTTCATCATCATTCTTTCAACCTATAATGGAATATTATGTTTTCAATGTTTTTATCCTTGAAATATATTCAAAGACATGTTCATCATCTGCTCTTTTATTTTTTAAAAGCTACATAATAAAGTTAATTTTATTGTATGTAGGTTCTTTTGTATAAAATTTTAATTATTTACAAGCCTTACATGCTCTAAATTTAAAAATTTAATATAAATTATCACTTGTGTAGTCCAAGTTCATTTTAACAAAGTAAGGAACACATTTGTCTCGTTTTTATATTAAGGCAATTTTACAGCTTTAGTAGGTGGTGTTGCTTTTTTATTTATTATTTCCCATAAATAATTGAATATAAGAATTTTTTTCATTCCTTTTATTTTTTAGGTCTTAATTTTCCATTTCCAGATATTGGACTTATAATTTTTTCAAAGGTGTGAAAAAATAAGAGAATCAACAAATTATGTCACGGTTTGGTCTTTACCCACCAAATAGATTCTGATTACAATGATTTTGGGACTTGTCAAAAATATTCATTAATTTCACCTTATATTTTCTATCATACCCTTATATCTCTAAAATTTATCCTTATTGCTTATTTATTAAAAAACTAAGTTCAAAAAATAAATATTGACAAAAATATAGGATAAATATGTATTGAGCTCTTGAAATTTCTTGTTTCAAGTGAGTAACAAAAATATTGTATACAACATGCCTTCAATGGATTAAAAAATAAAAATTCAAATTATGTTATATATCTTGAAGTTACTTGATTCGAATAAACATTTAGACATGTTAAAAACTTTTTACCTATTGTATTTGCTTTGGTTTTCTCCCTCTTATGCCCTAAGGGAATGCAACACTTTAAATAAATGATTGATCCTTATTTTTAATATTATATGATTTTATACATCTTGATTATTGATTTATATAGGCAATTTATCCTTCACGACCCCTTCTAAATGAAGGAGTCTTATTTTGAGCCTCTTTTCCATAAATTTTCTATAAATTATTAGTCTTCCTAGGGGCTTTCACAATTATTTATAAAATATAGAAAATAATTGAAGTTGTTTGTTATGTTACACTAGAATTAATCAAATTTAGAATTTTCTAAGATGAAATTCCAGATAGTCTCCTAATAATGTGAAAAGGGATCAACATTCATAAACATTTATGGATATTCACCATAGTTTGGTAGATTTAGAGCCTATTATATTATGTAGTCCTTGTTGCTACTCAAACTAAGGTCTTGTAGTAGTGGGCATTTACTTGTCTATATATGAGTATGAATCATTGATTAAAAGAGTAAAAATATTTAAACTTTTATTTCAACAATAAAAAATCTGACAATGTTCTCCAAATATTTAATTCAACAATGTTTAAATCTTCAATCTCCATTTTTAAGGATTTCAAATTTCTAGGCTTCTCTAACACAGGTTCTAAACACTTCAATCCTCTTTTCTACATCTATGTGGAGCTAATACTACTTTTAAAACTAGGAATAGGAGGAAATAAGATAAACTATATTTAGTATAATCTTTTTTTAATAACATATTCAAAATCAATATGATTTATAAAACATACTATAGTTCATTTTATAAACCAACTAATGATATGACCAACCTAAAAATACATAATATTTACAAAATTAATAAAATTTTGAATAAGAAAAACATATTTAGATGATGATGATGATGATGATGATGATGATGATGATGATGATGATGATGATGATGATGATGAGAATGATGACGATGATGATGATGATGATGATGATGATGATGATGATAATAATAATAATAATAATAATAATAATAATAATAATAATAATAATAATAATAATAATAATAATAATAATAATAATAATAATAATAATAATAATAATAATAATAATAATAATAATAATAAGTTGATAATTGAATCATATTTGTTATCAAGGAGGTTTATATGGAGATTCAAAATAGTGAAGTGGGAACCAACACTTTGGAAACAAATGAATCTCTATTGACTCTTGTAACTAACAATAGACACCCCTTATGGAAGAAAGTTAATTTCATGATAAGATGGTCTAATTTTATAAAATGAAGGATATTAAAATTTATAAAATGAGACACTATAAATTATGTAAGTTATGAAAAAATAATACCAAAATGGGTTGAACAAACATTGAATATGTTATATGTGATGACATTTAAAAATAAGAACTCAAAGTGCACATATAGATATAAACAAACTATGAAATTTACTAAATTAAATTCAAGATAGTATGTAAAATATTACCTTGGAATACCCTCTAAAATAATAATTCAATCTTTATTTTTACATCAAGCATCCTTCCTTCAAACAAGCTCAAAATCTTGATGCATGGAGGAATATAATCAAGAGTGAGTATGATACATTGGTCAAAAAAGTAACATGGTAATTGGTTAATCAACGAATTGGATGCAATTTATTTTTTCAATTGTGAGTTTATAAACAAGTATAAATAAAATAATTCACTTGTAAAAATAACCAAGGATTATTATGAATGGATATGCTAAGAAATAAATAAAAGACTACAATAAAACCTTCACACCAAAAACATGGATTGACATTTAATTCATGTTGGATTTAAAGTCTAAAAATGGATGTAAATTTTACTAAATAGACATTAAAAATTTCATTTATATATGGAGTTATCAAATAAATAGTGTATATGACTTAGCTCGAACCTTTTGCAGTAAAAACCCTAGAGCACAAAACATGCAAATTAGAAAAATTGTTGTACAGTTTGAAACGACCACAAAGAGCATGGTACAAAAAAATTCATTGACCACTGCTTGAACAAGAAATTTTAAATGTTTTGATTTTGAATATACAACTCATTTTTTCAAAACATTTATATTTATTCTGATCAATATGTCATCCACATTTTCTATGATTGAAATTTCTATTTCAATATTCTATCAATTCAAAAATCAAATTATATCTTCATCATTCAATATAAATGCGTTGATGAAAATCTGATAAATTTTATAATGATATATTTTAAGCCTCCTAGTACACCAAGGAAAAAATATGAAATTGATATAAGAAGATAGAAAATATTTTGTGGATGTTACTAAATATAGACAACTCATTTGACATCTAATCTATGTGACCATAATTAGAGAATATATTTCTTTCACTATTAGTGTAATTTATATATACATGCAACCTATAAAGTTTCATTGGGTATACGAAAAGAATCATTTGAAATATAAAATTATAAGAAACAATTGGGTTCAAATACATTAAGGGAAGAGACTTCAAGCTAGTAGGATATTTATATTTTGACAATGCTTACGGTATTGACGATGGAAAATATACATTGGTTTTTTTATAAATATGGGGAAAAAAATTAAATTAGAATTAAAATCAATAGTAAATTATATATATTTATTTTTTAAAATAAAATTACCTAGCAATTTTGGAGGAAGCCATAGAAATTTTGTGGGTTAGAAGAGTTTTTTTTTAAAGATTTGTAGAAGCAAAAGGTTTTTTCAACACCACACATGGTTGAAAAGACATTTTAACATTAAAAGTAAAATATTCCAATCTTTTGCGACCATACAAATAAAATCAACACCACATTGAATATCACCCAAAATTATGTGAATATTGAAGTGTAAAATTGTATCATTATTGTAGTATGGAGTGATAAACAAACATCTTGAAAAAGGTTATAGAAGAAAAATTGTGAAAGGTTCAAACACATATTTGATATCAGAATAAAAATTATAGATTGAGGGGGTTATTTATTATTAATTTTAAAATAAAATAATCATAAGGATATTATATGATCTATTTTATCTCATAGTGGTAGATGAATAGTATATGTAGAAAGCTAAAATCCTCTTAGAATGTGAATTGAATAGTTATCTTTTCTATATATATTTTAATCTCTCTTAACTCATTCAATGCAAATATATATTTTGTTTTCCTACAATTTTCATTGAATTTTCATCCCATTATTCCTATTTTAACACATCATAGGTGACAATATCATATTTTTTCTCTTTCTCCCTAGGGTTCCTTAGATATTATTTCTACTAAGGATTCGTCTATTATGGTTATTCCTTGTTTGGATAATGTTTAATTCCAAAAAATTATATTCCAAAAATTCTCATAATTTTATGTTATACATAATTCTTGGATCACAAACCTATTTGTATTTATTAAAATGTTGTATAGATTATTTAGAATTATGGATATACTAGTTTTAGTAAGTTCAACCTACATGTCAAAGGTGTAAAAATTTTAAAAATATTATGAGTTTAGATTATGTATCTCTTTTTATCAGAATCCTCTTTTAGGGTTCCATAATTTATAACCAAATGTTTTCAGATATGTGATAAAAAGGAATGTACTAAGACATAAATGACTAAGATAGAACTTAGGTATGCAGGATTACAACAACAACTGTAAACTAACTATGAGATATTGATAACTTGATGTGAATCAGGAATAGGGATACATGTTATCTAAGGAAAATTTCAAGCTACATGGACTTCACTAGATTGTGTTATTTTCTTTATGGTGTGTGTTTATCCTTTAATATTTTTGTTCTTTATGTAAATTCTAACAAATGTGTCTTTACCTATAAGCATTGTGTTTCTACACAAACCCCTTTGATTCACTATGGGAGTGGTTATGTGCCTTATTATTCTCTAATGATAGTTTAATGACAATTATTAATATTAATGAAAATGAGATAATGGGTAAGGGGTTGGATTTGTGATTGACATGAACACCTCATTTTTTAGGATTTCCCTACATCAAATCACCTTTAATAGAGATCAAAATCAATCTAGCTAACTCATGCTATGGTGGTGTGTGTATACTTCTAGTGAAATGATATATGTTTTTGTAATCCTAGTGTGATTATGTACTTAAACAAATGACTTGTGACCCTTATATTTTATTTAAACCTAGCTCACAACTTATTAGGTTGTAAGAACTCAAAATTGGGTAGAATATGTACTTTAATCTAAATGTGTAGTTAAATGTTTTTGTTAATTTAATGATATAAGCCTCTTAGCCTCTCCTCCAAAACAAATGGTTATTATATGTGTTTATATAGTGATTTTTTGGGAACTATTCAAATTGGGATTGTAAAATGTGCATAATCACTAATTAGGATGAATTTGAATTTTGGAAACTAACCATTAACTATAAAGAGGATAAAAATGGTGGCTTAAAAAATGAATAGAATTTGAGATTATCCTAAAATATCGACCTCATATGAGGAAGAGAGACAATCAAATTTAAAGTGTGAATCAGTTAGGTAGTGACTTTATGTTACTCAAAATATAGAATTTAAACATTTAATATTATAGTTACCTTAAGACAGTAGGTTATTTATAATAAAATTATAGGAATAGATATTTAAAACTATCTAATTGAGCATGTTTTATAGATTTAATTTGCATAAATGGTGGTCATAAGTGTAACTTTTTTTATCATTAAATGTCAATTTTAGTGTCTACATTTTCCCATATTTTATTATAGTAATAAAAAAGTGAAATTAATAGAGTAAAGGGAAGAGTTTAATACATGATATTACATATGAACAATGGTCTTAAATGTAGATAACATGTTGAACTATGAATCATGTGAAACTTAAATTGAAACATGTAAAAATAAGTCCTTAAATTGGATAAAATTATGAAAATAAGGATAAAAGACTTATATATCAAATAAAAATGAATGATACACTTTTAATGTGTGCAAACCAATATGTTTTTTGTTGTAAAATTGGTGACTAGATATGGTGTAACCCTTGGATAATTCTTCATTAAACTACTTAGATTGGACTGCGCATACATGATTCCTAATTGTAAGGATAATGTGATTAAAAACAACAAGATTCAATACACTTCATTTTCACATAACTTAAAATAATAAGATAAGTTCGAATCCTTAAATTATTCATAATATATTATTCAAGTGTAAAAAATAGTGCAAAAAAATGAATCAAATACTACAAATAGATTAAGAATTATTTTAGTCCAAGATTTGTAAAATACCTAGTGAAAAGCAATATGAATTAAGTTTTGTTTATTGAAAATATATAATGACATGAATTTACATTCCTTTTGAAAAAAATTGAGTAAAATTTAGAAATAAAGTGATCATTTATCTCACACATGGCCCCAATATGATATCTAAGTATATTGATTATGATATCTAAGTAATATCAAATGAATGTATAAGTAAACATTTTTAAATTATAGAAAATATGCCATTAATTATTCCACCAATCTAATAAAAATATGTAATAATCATATGTATGAATCTTAAAACATTTTTATGTAACCACTTAAAATTATTTAGTACATTGAGAATGATTTTGAGAATTTTTGAAAATAATGTTTCTAAATTTTTGGACACAATAAGACTAATTATGATAATATTGATTGAAGCCATCATCCTTTGGGTTTGATTTTATATTAATATATGTTATAGATAAAAACATATTATTCACTATGACCAACTAATTAAATATTGTTATTTTTTTTTCATGTAGTGGCTATTGCAACTTAGTCTCCAAGACAAGCCCTTATATATTGAGTTATCTTTGTGCCTTCCATGATTATGTCTATTCCAAAATTTTAGATTATTATAAATGGTTACCTTATAAATTTAGTGTGTAATATATATGAACTTTTTTCTTATCTCACCCCATTTAACCAACTCTAGCTAAGTTTGTGCTGACAAGTTCAATGACTATCCTTGATGCTTGATCAACAATGTTTTAGATATCAAAAATAAATTATTATTTATTTTATTATATGATAAATTATACCATATATAATTATTTATTATTAATTATAACCTATTTAATTTTATTTCATGATCAAGGAAGTCCAAAATATCTATTGATGTGCATTACTCATATATTCATTATGCATCCATAAAAATAGAACTGGTCTTAACGTATGTGAGATAATAGAAAATACACCAAGACACACACACACACACACACACACACACACACACACACACACACACACACACACACACACACACACACACACACACACACACACACACACACACAGATATATATATATATATATATATATATATATATATATTAAATTGGGGAGATCAAAAATTGTATTAATCCCACCTTCTCAAGTTATATATTGTCCATTATATTGAGTAGTGTGGTGGTCTCGGTAGTAATTTTACCAGTATCCACCATGCAGTCCCTTCACTAATTTTAAAGATTAATTAATTTACCTTGGTTTTGAATTCCTCTAACATGATATTTGTTAAAAATAATTATTTTGGGTTATAAAATTTATAAATTAGGAAAATGGTTTACATCATATATTTTATATTACTGAGAAATATTTTTTTAACATGTGATGTATCGTTCAAACCATTACCATTGATTTAATCCACTCAAATTTAATTCCCTTGATTTATTACATCTATTTTTTTATTTACCTTATTTTTATTTATAGTAGTCACTCTTTTAAAATATACATTTACTCATGTGCATGATAACACACAATTACATGACAACTAGAAAAAATGCATATTTGGATTTTGAACCTAGTAACACCATCTTGTATGGATCTAATTTTGGTGTGACCATCCACTCCATTAAATTCATTACAGTTTTATGCATTATGATCCAATCCTAACATGCTTCTGTATCACATAAATCTATTTCATGGATCTGGATACTTGCACTCATGGTAATGATAACCTAATTGTTGTGTTTCCTTACTTCACGAATATCTATGTATTCATATATTTAGTTTATTTTCCTTGAAAATTTCTAATATTTATTTTATACATTGGCTATCCCTACCCAACCTAAATTTTGCGTTTAGTATTTAAGCATAGAAAGTGCATTTATGTTTCCAAGTATTAAATTTTTATGTATGCATAGAGATTGATGTGATTTTTAAGATTAATTATTTTTGATAATAAATTATTCATTAAATCAACATAAAACTCACAAATATATTTATATTGATCACTATAATGGTAAGAAGGGTGTAAATAACGTACATATTTTATATCATTTATAAACCTTCAAGTTTTCATGTTATTAAATATGACATTCATACAATGGATGACAAAAATATCACAAAAATCACTCATTTAATAAAAATAATAGGGTGGATAATGATGCACATTTTATTACAAATCATGATGCGCAAATATGGGATTAAGACCTAAACTATAGTAAACTAGCCTACCAAACATAAAATAAATTGAATAAATTCCATAAACCTTATTATAATATGTCTCAAGTGTATAATAATGTTATGGATTATAATGGATATCATTAAAATTCCTATGGATTAATTCACAATAAAAATAATGTAGTTTACACACACCAGTCTATAACATTTCAAGGATTATGTAAGGCACCAAAACATGGATTTGAATCTTATTTGCATGATTAAAATTTTTATATTCTTAGATTAAAATAGGGTATCCTTGTAAAAATATATTTAATTTTATGTGTTGGTCATTTCAAGCCTTATGTTAGTATTTATCCATAGCATTTCTCCATCAACCTATGAATTGTCATTCATCTAGATGCATGAGGTTATCAAGGAACTCATAAAGTGAATCCTTTTATTCTAGTAAATATATGTGAGAAAGTGTAAAATATGGAACTATAAATTCCATATGGAAAAATACTTTAGTTTTGAGCACAAACTAAAAAGGACTGAAATTATTGAGGTACTTATGGCTTATCCTATATGGCCATAATACCACCGACACACTTTAATCATAGTATTTATGATAGACATCACAAATACCAATTAGTGTCCTATAAATAATATATCCTAAAGCTTTCACCTTCCCATTTTCATGTGGGTGGTAAGAAGTAGTCTCTTAATGCATGAA
The DNA here is from genome assembly GCA_037957365.1 of Torreya grandis. NCBI lineage: Eukaryota > Viridiplantae > Streptophyta > Pinopsida > Cupressales > Taxaceae > Torreya > Torreya grandis. The sequence continues at coordinate 584,150 of JARHVA010002710.1, read as the reverse complement.
AATGATGTCAGATAATTAGATTTATGTAGTTTGACTGATGAGGTGGGTACCTCAATCATTGATTAAGATGAAATATAACTTATAATAGGTAATTATATTTATAATAATAAATGTGTTTTGGTTATTTCCATGAAATTATGTTTTTGTGTGTCCTAATCACATTAATTGAGATAGTCGATGGTGGTAAAAATGCACCCCTTATTGATCCTATGTGCAATGAGGGAGATTGGATCAAAAATTTCAACATACTTTTTATAAATGGTTACTTAGATAATATGTGGATAAAATTCATCTTAGGTTGGTTGTTTGGTTTTCCATTACATTTACAAACATCATATTTATGCACAGATTCTTTCTCATGTTGAAACTAGGTAGGCCACCATAGACTAGAAAAAAAGATATTTCATGTAGTGGATTTTCCACTAAAGTGACCTCATTTAATGAATTCATGTCCACCTTGTATAGTTATTGGGTGATTATGTTTAGAAACACATCCATGTTAGAATTTGTCATTATTTAGCACATAAATTTATCCTCAATGAGTAAATACATTTTTGTCCGAATAAGTAGTTATTTATTCTCCTTAGTAGAAAGTTTTATAGGAACAACTCCTAATGTGAGAAATGAAAAATATTACTCAAGATCCTTAGGGATGTAGTGAACTACACAAAACTAAGTATCTATCAGGTGATCCTTAATGTTATAAACATCCTCGCCCATACTAATGATTAATATTTTTCTAGGATTAAGATTTTTTTTAAAACGGTTCACAATCATATAAAATTAGAATTCTAAGAATTATATAACCCATTAAAAAATTCATACATGGAGTATCATCTTTTATAAAATGTAATTTAATGATTCATGTTAGTGAAGAATAAAATTGATGTGGCCAATATTTAATGACAAGAATAGTGTATCACATACACCATTGTGAGTTTATAACACTCATTGGTATTTTAATTATTCATAGCTATTGTAAGCTTTTGACTATAAAATAAAATTAAATGGTCCATCTAGTTTTCTCTCAGTTAAGCACCAACATGTAAAATGAACCTATCAATGTCAATAATGCATCAAAATTTACATAATAATGGATGTTCCAATAAATAAATTGGAGGAATGGCATGCTTATGAGTATATAATTTAATGTGTCAGATTCTCCATCTTACATCACACCCCATATGAACTAGTAATTATTACATAAAATTTATTTAAGTGGCATGGTGATATTCATGTAGTGGTGAATGAATGTATGTTAGTATCCATTTATCCCAAGAATGTGTACATTATCTACGGAGTGGTGGGAACATCAAGATAGAGAATAATGACTAATTTATTAGAGTTGATAAATAGGTCATACTTATAAATTGCATGTCCAAACATTGTTCCAAAACATGTCACAAATATACAATTCTTAAAATTTATATATATTAAGTTAGAATAAATTCTTGAACAAAAAGCATAGATTGTCATGAAGGTCCTTCACTATACCATACGTAATCCAACTATCCAAATATACTTCAAAAAATGATGGCTGAATTTTTATAGGGTTTAGATGATGATGCATAATAAAATGACATGTGTGCTAATTAAGATAAAAATTTAACATTATATGTAATTAAACCCCATTTGGTAGTGAATATGGTTTTTTGTATTATGCTCATCTTCAATCTATTCTTTTTTAAATCCAAAAAATGTATTAGTAAATGTGTAGGTATCACAACTTGCTATTGCCTTAATAATTTATCATTGAAGGGACTGGCAAAGAAATTTTTGATGGAAATAGCATTTAGGGGTCGATAGTAGATGCATATAAGGATGCACCTATCATTCTTAATGTTAATATCCATTGGGATCATGCATTTATAGTTATAAACGATATATCACATGCTAAGATAAGTTTTTGTGAATCTCCAACTTAAACTTATCCCAAAAATTTGTGTTCATCTTATATGGCTAGATATTTATGGGTATTCCACCATTCAATAATATCATCTTCATTTTTACAAAATAAGAATTCATACCCTTCACCTCCACGAGTATTTTTTGTAATAGGTCTTAGGATTGTAGGTGCAGTTCTATGATGTGCACCAATTATGAATTAGATCAATAAATCCCAATTGTGGTCATTTTGGTATCTTCTTCCTAGATGATATTAACTTTTGTTGATTTCAAGGGCTATTGATAACACTTATTTTGATCAATTTGCACATGCATTACTTCTCAATCCTTCTGAGAAGTATAAATTCATAGGTTATTGGGGTATCCTCTTGGGTTTTTCTTATCAACCAACTTTTCATACTAAGGAGGGCTTCTCTATCCACCTTTAATTTGGGATAATTTTTAAAAACCTCATATGTTGTGGATAATACTTCTAACAGACGAGTCTTTATATTATGGGTTATCTTCCATGCAGAACACTTACAACTAACCAATAACCTATGTTATTTAAAGGAAAATGGATATAGTGAGATGAAATAATAATATAATGGAGGTAATACACCATAATAAAATCCACAACTTACTTAAACCTACACTATGAAATAACAACTACAAATCTGATTTCAAAACTCAAGGTTTTCCTAGCTTAATTCTTCAATATGAATGTAGACTGAAAAGTACCTTTCAAATTAGATGATTAATAGGTATAATAATGGAATATAGTAACACTATTATTCACTTGAAATCAAATAAATATATAAATTAAACTTCATAAGACTTACTATAAATTGGATTACTCACACTGTGCATGAAAGAGATTGATAAGTGGAAGGAAAGATAACTATCACAAGTTAGTCGTCAATGGAATACTTCACACACTTATGAAATAATTTGTTAAAACAAAATTTCTTTGAATATTTATTTTAAATTTATAATTTTTATTCAATTTGACATGGCTTATCCATACCCACTTGTGGATGTAACACAATACCAAAAGAGGTACTTATATAGATAAATAAAGAAGAAAGATAGATGGGTGTAGAATAAGGAGATTTAAAAGTGTCCACATGAGTTACAAACAATAAATAAGTCAGATAATAGTATTAACAAGCCTCTAAGGACATGTGTTCCTATTATAAACATTTTTCATCATCCAAGTGGCATAGGATTTAGACTATTTTCTTGACACCTTGGTTATCTTCTTCAAAAGTACCCTTATTTACATGTGAGGAGTGTCAAATGGAATGATTCATCATAATATTTGCATGAATTATTTATAGCCTTGTATTTTAAACTTATCATTAATTTTTAAAATTCCTTTTTCTGTGATTTTAGGGTCAATCATCACATAACTCCTTAGATGTAAAGAAACTCCTTGGTCTATTATGCCTAACATTGTCCAAAAGGATAAAAAATTGGCTTCTAATTCATAAATAAATCTCCATATATTAAATTAATTAAGATACCTTATCAAACCTAAATCAACCCATTTGGATTCATGTAATAACCCCAAGACTTTATATTTATCTTTATGCTCACATTCAGCCTCAATTCCTTATAACATTAAAATCATTTACACCTCGTTATGTAGGATAGTCTATGGATGTTAATAAAAAAATGAGTAAATATTTGAGTACCAAGTATATATTTACAACTCTATGACTAATTTCAAGTCCTGAGAGTGATTGTAAGTGTCTTTTTCATATTCTCTTCTCCCAATCAGGGCTCAATTAGCCCTTCTTGCATAGAAGACTCTGTTTCTACTCCATACCTCTCCCACATTTTTAAAACACCAAAAAAAAAAAATTATTCACATTCCCCAACCTATCAAAAGTTTCCATGCCAAATTTATGCTCTTGACACTCTATGCAAGTCTAAGAACCAAGAAATGGATCCAAAACCTAGTCATTTTTAAGCACATTTCAAATTGCCTTTAAAAACCATACCTGTAGGATTAATTTGATTGTGTCTTGTACATATTTTTTGGATTTAATATATTCATTATATCCTAAGTCTCAACCCCAAAGAGTTTTCAAATGTTCCATTTTCCAAATCCCTTCAAAACACCTATAAATATTGTAAAATAGGACATTAACTATAGTCTATAGAGTTTCAAGTACAAGAAAACTTCATAGTGAAAACCTAACTAGAGTGATAAAAAATGTTCAAATTTTTTAAAAATTAATTAAATTCATTTCATGTGCCTTAGATACCAATATTCCACATCGGGTCCTTAGTAGGGTTTTATGAGGGTTTAAAGTGGTTTAGGCTCTTAACAATTGTTCATAAACCTTGTGCCATTGATTCCTTAACTAATTCCAAATATATCATGAAAATCAAGTCCATTAACTTTACATATGAGATTATTTTCCCCTTTATGCTTTCTATATAGATCCAAGTGTAATAAGTTCGCTCTCAAGTTCTAAATAGGCCATTAGAGAATAGTTTAAGCTCTTAGCCTTTGTTCATACATGTTAGAGACGTAAAACAAAAATTAATTTTATAATTTTGTATTTTAGGTACTGATCCAATATCTATGAAATCCATTTTATTCCATGCATAGTTTTAATTCTCATACCATGTGAGAAAATACTAGTCTTGAGTTGTAGTTCTACACCAAGAGAGTTTGAGGAGGTATTAAAGGTTAAATTAATTATTTTCTTGTATTCATCTTAGTTTTTATGTCCTTAAATGGTATATTACAACATATAACACTTACAAATGTATTTATACTCTCAATTCACCCCAAAAAATCAAATTTTCTCACATTTGTTTATATATGTTTATGTACTTAGACTTAAGCTCTGAAAACATAAATAGACTTGTAGGTGTTGTCATTAATTTTGTTAAATTTGAAGGTTTTATATATGTTTTAATGCATCATATATTAATTATAATAATATGTAATTCCTTGTATATACCCTTTATCTTTTAGAATAAGCAATATTTTACAATTGACTAGGTAAACTTCAAGGTATCCAATTCGCTGTGTGTGAAGGGTTTACATGGAATTTACCTTGAAAAGTATCTTGGATAATTATTTAATGTTTATTTTGATATAAAATGACCTAATTATATTATTTTTACACCTAATATAAACACAAATTCTTCCTATGTACACTCTATCTTCCCTCCAAACTAGAAACCAACCTGAATTGCCTAGGCTAACCTATAGATGGTTGTGAAGTTTGACTATGTTCTTAGGATTTGAGACATATATTATAAATTATTAAATATTAAATAATATTTAATACAATTTTAGTGACTCAAATATATTAACTTTAATATTATTTACTTCCCCAAAACTCATATATATACAATCACATACACTCTCCTTACACATCTCTAATACATGGTTGTAGGTGGCTACTTGGGGTCTTCACTATGTTTAGAGTCTTAAAAAAAATAGATAGGAATTAAATAACTTTTTTATAATATATTAAAAACTATTTACCTTTATTGACACTCTACCAACTTTTCAATGATTTTATATCTTCAAAATGGCCATTCATGTGTTTCATGCTCACTTAAGAGAGGATTGTAGGTGACTACTAGGAAGGCATTGAACATTAAGTATTAAAATTGGATTTAAAGACTATATAATTAAAAAATTTAAAGTATTAAAAATTAATTTTAAGTTACCTCTCAATAATATTCAATTTTCATTGACCTTTTCATAGAATTTTACAAACTTTTCCTCTTACCTTCATACACAGGTCTGTATACGAATCTTAAGTTTGTAAACCTAGTCAACTTAGCTATCTTTTGGATTTAAAATGGTTTAGGTGTCTCAATTTGTTTATGACTTCTCTCATTTCATGTATGCAATAATTTATGATTCCAAACGTATTATTTATATGACCATTGGCCTTTTGTCCAAATGATGACTTATGGGTCTATCTTTTGCTTGGATAACCTATGAACTAATTTCATAGATCCTTGAACTTGGAGAGTGTATAAACTATTTTTTTTATCATGTCATGTTCCTCAATAGTTTTTAAAATTCAACTAAACACTATACAATCTCAATTTTGCTCATTTGTATGTACATGCTTGTTCATGATGTTTTCTCATGTGCAACATTTTTATATGAGAGTTAGAATCTATGCATTCATCATCCTTCTTTGCTTATTATAGTGGAGTTTTTCAAGGTCACAAGGGTTTTTAGTATCCTATACCACATGTCTCCATTGATAAATCATCTTCAACATGAAATCTAGAGCCATTAATATTCAACTACAAATCTATAGTCTCGTGGGTGAATGAAACTTGTCTATGTCTTTATCAAGGAGTTCCTTGAGTCCCATTTTCATTAAATTGGGATTACATCATGTTCACTTATTTATTCTCATTATACATTACTTTTTCATTACCACTTGGGCCAAGCTTTTCAATCATACCTATATAATACCATTAATGAACTATAACATCCTTCTAAGAATGACAAACATGATGTCTCTTGAAGGGCTATCTATAAAGAACCATTATCTAAAAGAAAATGCATGGATCACCTAAGAGTGAATTATTTTTAAATGAAGAATTAAGCACTTTAAACTTATGAGAATTACAAAATTTGAATCCAACCAAAATACTTTTAACAATAGTTTTATTTACACACATACACACACACACACACACACACACACACACACACACACACACACACACACACACACACACACACACACACACACACACACACACACACACACACACACTTGAAATATTTTTTTCCTTATTAATGACACCTTATGAGGTTGATTTAATTAATGAAAAAACATTGAAAACATTTATTTTATCTATAAAAACATCTCACAAAATTCATTATCCTCTATTTAACACTAAAGTGAACAAATAGGAGCAAAACTAGACCTTGATTGAATGAACAAGACATAGTGGCCTTGTATCACTCTTAACAATTATTCATGAAGTAAATGAGATGAATCCAAAAACTAATTCCAAAAATTTGAATTTTACTAGGATCCCTAACATTCCACAAAATTTTAACCCCCAAATTTATATCCCCTGGTCATACCATGCATTTGAATTTTATGTTTACAAGCTTGTAATTGTAGTGATGGATTAGAGAGAGTTATTTGCATATCTAAGAACTGAAACCTAATTCTAAGTGTTAATATAACTTTTGGAAGCTGAAGATATTCCTCTAAAAATATTTTCACCTATAAATAGATCTTTTAAGTCTATACAAGTACCCATAACTGCTTGTTAATGAGTATTTCTCTCAATTTAGATGTTAAAATGAATGTTTAATTAGGATATGACCATATTTGACCCTTATATAACATTAATTCACACTTCTTTAAATATTAGAATTTGACATAATACATATAATTCACACATTTTAGAATAAATAAGGTGACTAAAATACTTTTAGATGCATGAGAACATAATACGATATTTATACATGACAATAAAACTCTGAAGACAATTTAAAAACCTTATATAATCAATCAATTCCATGTTAAACCTTGAACACACAAGAGAACACCATGACTCATAAATGACCTTGAGACTATACAAGCACTTGAGAGACCCAAATTTAAGTAAAACTAGTTAAGGTCTAATATGACTACCTAGAGACCAATACAAGACTATTAATATTATATAAAATATTGAATAACCTATGAGAAAATTTCAACCTATAGGGGTTTATCATTTTGTCTTGGGGTCAAAATTAGTCAAAAGGTTCATCATCCATATTACATAATTTTATCCTTATTGGTCATATATTTCCATGTTTGTACATACCACACTATTGGAATCATTATTAAAATTAATGTCCTAAAATAAATTTTTAATTTTGAGTCCATTATCATTATACATTTATTTGAATCATTATTAAACTATAGATTTATATTATGTAATAATTCAATAGATGCATGTAGGGGTTTTACTACATCTAAATTAGTCTTATGACCCCACCTTTTTATAATCTATTTTACTATTTAAACTTTATTATTATTGTAAAAGAAACTATTAGTTGTTTATTTAGTGGTATTTGGACCACATGTTTAATTATACACTTGATGAGTTTATGGATTATTATTACCATTGATGTTATTTGAATTATGTAGTTATTTATAAATTTTTTGATATTATAGTATTGATTTACTTTTTTAGTTACATGTATTATCTTATGAGCTAGGTAGATGATTGCAAATGTATATCAAGCATCAAAGAAAATTTTAAGTTGTTGGACTAGTCTGATAGGTATACTTGTTTTTGGCTATGTTTTTATCCTTTGGAAATTTCGGTTGGTCATAGATTATGTCATTATAATGACATCGGTACTTGTTGCATTTTATTATATACTATTGTACTTTTATCTTTTTTTTGTGAGTCACTATTTTTTGTTATTTGGTTTATAGTTGTAGTGTTTTGTTCTACCTTCATGATTAACTCCAACATGTTCCTTTTATGAAAAATCTTATTTACTCCTCCACACTTGCATGGATCCTAGTCACCTAATTGGATGAATTACCTAAGATTTATCTAGACCTACCCATTACACCCCTTGGAGTATTTCATAGACTATAAAAATACCTTATATTCATAAGGTGGTGGCATGGTTTTTAGGTAAATTTTTTATATTGTGTAACGGCATTAATATGGATATTAAACATGGTTTAATTTGTTTTAATCATTTGTTTTAATTGAATTAGGGTTGATGTCATATTATGGATCATGAATTTATTAACATTTATGGTTTGATTATTGAATAGTGGCATAGACCATGGGGGATAGCCTACTAAGTAGCCTTGTTAGCATTAATTATGTTATTTAAACCATTAACCTATGTTTTCATTGGATGGATTTTTACATTGGTGGATTGATAATTTGGGATAGGTAAATTAATGACCATTACATTCAATGGTGATTTTGGTGAGGGATTGAATTGGGAAATGGAACAATGTTTCTCTTTCCTCGCATTCAATGTGGACATTGAATGGGTATGGAGGAAATGGATGGATGGAATGGGGAGTTAGTCCATGGATCAGAAGAGTTGATGGGGTTAGGATGATGGAAAATAAATGAGGAGAAAAATGGAGCTCGAATGGTTTTTATGGTGGTCATGTTGGACATTAGACACACATCTTATAAATTTGAAAGTTATAATTTATATCTTATTGGCTTTCTAAATTTTCTCTCTACAATTTTGGGTAAGGTATATTTTTGCTTAGTTTTTTTATTTTACTGTGGAATTCCTGGCAAAATAAAAAGGCTACGTATCTGTTTTATTATTTTTGGGAAACTAGGTTCTAGTTCATAAACAATAAAGGAACTGGAATGAGGGGAAATATCCAATAAAATATAAATTTTGATCCAAATTAATTACATCAATTACATAGAGAGAGAAATAAACTTATCTAAAAAATATGCTGAAATGAATGATTAAGTGGTTAAAATCTACTACCCAGGATTTAGACAGTGTCACATATCCATATTTGACTTTCATTTTGTGAAAGGGTAGGAGAGTTATAATAGGACACCTTGGTGTTTGGTGTTATAGTCCTTTTCTACCACTATTGTCTTAAAGCCTGAGCTTTCTGTGTTTTGTCCACTATTTTAGTTTGAGTCTATGTATGAAATTTTGCAGGTTAAATGTCAAAAAAACTTAATGAAGGTCCGTTTCAATTTCCAAACCTTGAGTCTCTCTACACACATGAAACAAAAAATACATCAAAATAATAAGGGGGAAAACTAGGTTAAGTGAAGTATGATCACATGATCTAGAACCTTTGCTATCTTGATCACTACTCACATTAAACCTCAAGCTAGGGTATCATATCAAATTTAGTTCTCCATTAGGTAACATACATAATCAATACACATGGTAGATGTAAGAATGTAATTTTTCCTAGGCCCTTCCTTGATCAATCATGCAATTCTATGTGTGATGTAGAATGTTGACATATATTATTGAATAATTTGTATTATGTAATGTGCCAAAGCTGTAACTAATAGATATAAAATTATTTGTGAATTCTTGTAGTAATATAAAATGTGAAAATTAGTAAATTGAGTATGGATTGTGACACCCAACCCATAGCTCCCTCATGCTTGATTTCAAGACCCTCATAGGCATCTTTTCTCTGATTCCTAGTCATTTTTAGCCTTCCATTTCTAAACCTAGCTCAACAAGACTTCTCTTTCCATGAAAAATCCATACTTATAGGTCTTGTTAGCTAAGGAAAAGATCACCCAACTTGGACTACAACATCGGTTTCACTAGTGTCCTATTTTTCCTCTCCTATCTAAGTGCATTTTTAATCCCAATGGTTAGTTCCTTCTATTTCCGATCCTCCTTCTTATCAACCTAACACAAATATATTCTAAACTTGACAATTAGATACCATTAAAATATCATTTAGAAGGGGTTGTCATTTTTCACTAAGCAAGCAAGAATACAAACAAGACTACTTAGGCAATTTTCCTTAATTTATATATAGAATGAACTAATATACTTATAAACTTATTCAAATCTTTAGACCAGTCCTTAGCCACCTCAATCACACCCAATTTAGCATTTTTCATCTTCATACACACTATTTAATTATTCACTGCAAATGGAAGAACTACATATGGCTTGATCTCTCTTTGGACTATTAGAATGTAGGCAATGTGCCCACACAAGGGGTGTGGATACACGTTCAATGAATATTACACACACTAACCCCCCACCCCCTTGCCCCCACCACCCAATGCCCCCCCCACCCCCCCCCACTCGTTCTCAAAATTGGTCAAATCACAGTAGAGTATAAGTTTTGAAAAAAAATGCTCTACAAGGAGCTCTATAGACTTTTGAGTATCAAAAATTCATAGATAGGGTCATATAGACATAGAGAACAAAACCCAAAAATATCAAATCCTTAGGACAAAAATGATAGAGGTGGATAATAGCACTAGCACCACTCCTATCCACTTTCAATTCTTTTGTCCAATTGTAAAATGAAGGTCCAATCTTAGTTTTTGATAGTGTCATAGTCATACATAGTGAATATTAGACCTTGTCTCAGCCATATCATTAAATTTAAGCTAAGTCTTCTTTTCAATCTCTTATTAATATTTTTAGAAAAGTTAAAATTGCAATCTAATTTACATAAATCAATAGCTTAATTATTGCACATTTATTTACTAATTTTACTACTCAAACCCTTTAACTAAATTAAGAATAATACACTAATATTCCCAAAATTGTTAAATCATTTGATGAACCTGACTTTCATTATTTCCACATAAAAACTCTAGAAACCATAGGGTAAATTTCCTACTATTTTTTCTTATATTTTTTTATATTTTACCTGGATAATAAAATAAAAAATTAGCATTCAATTTTAAAATTTTGTAGTAATTTTAATATGATTTTATTTCAAACCTTACTTGTCCATACTATGTCCCAATATTTTTCTAGTGATTTTCCTAATTTTTGAATTTTAATAGCATACCAAAATAAAAAATTCACTTCAACATTAAAAATTTCATAGTAAATCTCAAAATAATTATTTTTCAAAACCCTATTTTCATCTACTAGGTCTCTTTAAATAATAAATTTTCCAATCAATTTTTGATTTTTTACTTTCATATCTAACTCATAAATTCACTTTCAATTTATATTTTTCATTGTTAATCTCAAAATAATTATTTTTCAAAACCCTAGTTACATTTGCTAGGTCTTATTGCTTTTTGATATATCATCATATATTCTAAAAATCAGATTTTAAGAAATGTATCTCGCTTATTTACAATTTTTATTACATTTCTTACAAAAACATAAGTAGACCATCATTGGTCTTATCATATATATGAATGATGAAGTTTACCATATGTTAGTATAAAGCTTCATTCTTTACATTTCATGCTTAATTTTTATAATAAGGGATGATATTACAAAATTTATTGATAAACATGCACAAAATTTCAATACTCCTTTTGTATACTCTCTCTCACTGATGTGGATTTTTTTTCAAGTTTATCATGCTAAAAATATTAGAAAGGTTATGATTCATGTCAAAATTTTCTCTACATTCAGGCACAATTTCATACTCTCTATATGTTGCTTGATATCTCTCCTATGGAATGATTGCTATCAATATATTATTTTACAATTGATTACTCACATTTCATGCATTTCATTCCACATTCATGATTTCGACTTGTGTGCATATAACTCCTTGACTAATTTTGAGCATCTCCCTATCTATAATAGACATAATCAAATACTTGTGGTTATATCTATTCATCCTCTTTTCAAAATTGGTACAAATAGCTCTTACCCTAAACCTATTATTAGTGTTATACCTATAATATATCATGTGGTACATGTTATTACCTAAATTTCAAAAGATAGGTAGGTTGATTACACCCATGGATATTACTTTATCACTCTAGTTAGCACCCCTTCTGATATAATTTTATTTATTGATCTCCTTCAGTGATCATATGTTTATAATTATGTGTTATATGTAACCCTTCACAATACTAGAATTCTTGTTTCTACTGAACTAGCTTATTTTGCATCTATCCTCAACACCATGTAATAGACTAAAGAACATATTTCCTTTGACAAAGAGGATTTACCGCCATGCCACATTGTTAAACAACATCTACCTCTATCTATTAAATAAATAATTAATGATGTGTGGATCAAAATGGTATTAGTTGATAATGGTTTAGGACTCAACATTTACAACATTTAATTTATTAAACATCTTAATATATAACCTCAAGATCTCAAGCATTCTGATATGAACATCAAATGTTTTAACAATATTTCATACAAATTCATGGGTCAAATAACACTCAATCTTACCTTAGGGTCTATGACACTATCAACTATGTGCCAAGCCATGCCTAAATGACCTCAATTATAATTTATTTCTTGGTTAGCCTTGGATTCATGATATGCATGCAGTCCCTTCTACACTACATCCTTGTTTAAAATTTATTCACAAAGTCAACATCTACACATTCCCAATAGATAACAAAGATTTTAAATATTTCTAAGTTATCGATACTCCACAAAATTATATTCTTCACTTTTATCTTTGTAACATACTGACAAAACCTATTAATCATAGTGTACCTTTGGACCATGAAACACATCAATAAACTCCAAAGTCTATAATAAAATTGATACCACATTACCATTTTACCTCTCTTTTCATAGTTAAATGTCTCAATAAGATGGGATATCATGGAAAAAAATTTCAAAATCATGAACAATGAATCATCAATCCTATCAAGGTATCTACATAACATGGAACCCAAGGACTAGGATATCAATTTACCCAGCTTCATTATAATCCTTCTTCCATCACTTCAAAGTATATAAATTTTTGTATACCCACTACACTAAAAAACCATAACATTAATCATAATTCAACAATATCATTGATATATCCTGATCTCATTGATGATGTCATTTCACTAGACATGATCACATTAGATGAATTATCTAACAATGAATCCCTCCTAAATTTTATTGAAGCATATCAGGACCTTCCATCTTGTTATCATAAAAATATATTTCCTCATCACAAAAATACCCATGCATACTTTTGAGAAAGTTTAGAATCTCTATAAGACATAACAGTTGATTCAAATGATACTATTCTTACCATTCCCTACACACTTGATCATTCTAGATTGCTTAATGAATAAACAATTAATTTCAATTTTTTAACTGATTAGGATCCCCACATTGTTTTGTTAGCCACTACCCTATGAAAGGAAGAAGATATGGATATTTATCAAACCTTAATATATTTTATACAACTCTTTTCTTGGTCTTACATAGATATTCTAGGAATTGATACATCCATAATAGTTCATCAGATTCCTTTATACCCATTACTAAACACATTAAATACAAAGTTCACAAAATACATCATTAGGTGGCTCTCTTAGTCAAAGGTGAGAACCAATGCCTCTTAGATGAAAGTTTCATTTGACCAGTAGCACACCTTCAATGGGTTTCTAGTATAGTCCCTATGGTCAAACCTAATATAAACATTTGATATTGTTCCAATTCCCATGATTTAAGTAAAGCATACCCAAAAGATGATTTTCTTTTACCTAACATTGACATGATCATTGATTCCATAGCTAGATATGAAATTTTATCATGTATTAATGGCTTTGCAAGATACAACAAAATCTAAATTGTTGAAGAAGATCATGAGAAAGCATATTTTATAACAACCTGGGGTACATTTTTCTACATTTCCATGCCTTTCAAATTAAAAAATGCTTGAGCCACATACTAGTGTACCATGACATATATATTTCATGATTATATTCACCATACTATAGAGGATTATGTTGATGATATCTTAGCTAAATCTAAATAATGACAACCCCACACTATTGATTTATAAAGGATATTTCAAAGAATCAAACAATAAAATGTCTTATTAAACCCCAGAAAGTGTGCATTTGGAATTACATCAGGAAAACTCTTAGGCTTAATTATCTCTAAATGTGGCATAGTGGTCGTCCCTAAAAAAGACGAATTAATAATCAACATGCCATCTCCTTTGAACTTATAGAAAATTTGATCCCTATAGGGTAGAATCTAAGAAATCCACCATTTTCTTGATCAGCTCACTAATAAAACTTAGTCATTCACTAAATTACTAAAGAAAGATACAAAGTTTTTCAGGGACCAAGCTTATCAAGAAAGCTTTGGCACTCAAGAAATATATTCTTAATCCACCTATCTTAGTACCACCTACCCATGATAGGCCTTTCCTATTCTATATCTTAGCAACAAACCATGCATTAGGAGCACTCTTAACACAACATGATGATTTACACACCAAATGAGAAGTTTATTACATCAGTTGCACATTAGTTGATTATGAAAAAAAATTACTCCATAATAGAAAAGTTATGTTTATCACTAGGTTTTGCCACACAAAATCTTTGAGATTGCATGGTAAATAATGAGACTTAGGTTATCACAAAAGTATATCCATTTAAGTTTCTCATGGAAAAACCACATATCTTTAGTTGTATCACAAAATGGGAAATTTTATTAACAAAGCTTGACTTAAAAATAGTTCTCCAAAAATCAATAAAGGGCCAACTCATTATAGACCATTTTGTTTATGCACCACTCCTGGACACTAATCATATTAGTGACACATTTAGAGATTATTTGATTTCTTATTCTACTCATTCCAAAACGTGGACGATGGTCTTCGATGGTTGTCGATACACATCCATTGTAGGTGTAGGCATCATCTTTGTTGACCCCTTGGGTCACATAATTATTATTGCATATCTATTAAGTTTCTCCTATACCAACAACACCATAGAATATGAAGCACTTATTTTAGGTCAATTTGTCACGCATTATCTCTAAATTATATTTATTCAAGTATTTGGTTATTCCTAACTTATTTTCAAACAATTCAATGATGTTTATCAAATGAAAGAAGAATATATTATCCCATACTAAATAATTTATAATGTTTATCATCATAATCTGACTACTTTTGTGTTGAAAATATACTAAGGACAACTAAAATGTAGATGCAATGGTAAGTGCCACATCTTTGATTCCTATTGACATGAACAATGATCAAGTTATTTTCATAATTGAATGATTACAATCACCATCAATATCTAATGTGGATTTTATTTCACTATTCATTATAGCCACTACACGTAGTTCCACTAATCCATAATGCTTCTCTGATATCTATAACTTTTTAAAAAAAATAATTACACCAAGCACTTTTTATCGACCTGACAAATGCAAGTTAAACAAAAAAGCACTCCATTATGTAATCATTGGTGGAGAAATTTTTAAATGATCCTTCTATGGATAATTACTTTCATTTTTGAAATAAAAAAAAGTTAAAATTGCTCTTACATAGATACATGATAGTGAGTATGGTGGCCACTTCAGTGGAAAAGCCATGTCACATAAATTTCTTTGACAAGGGTACTACTAGCCCAACATAGAAGATGAATGTCTACAACATGCAAAACTATGTGATAAATTATAATGACACAATAGTTTACAACATGCACCATAACAATAATTGTAGCTTATTATCTCTCTATGGCCATTCATGTTATGGGGATATGATCTTATTGGAAAAATTAATGCTGAATCTACTAATAGAAATAAATTCATAATCATATCCATAGAATACTTTACCATGTGGGTAGAAGTTGTTCCACTTTAATTTACTATAGGTGAGGACATTTTCATCTTTCTCATGACTCACATTATTTCACACTTTAGCTTGTCCATAGCCATCATTTCTTATAATGAAACATCATTCAAGAATAAAATTGTCAAGAAATTTTGCACAAAATATAAGATTAAACACACATTCTTCACTCTAAATTACCCACAAGTAAATGATCAAGTAGAGGCCACCAATAAAACAATCAACAATATTTTGAGTAAATTAGTGATCAAATTTGGAGATGATTGGTACAATTAACTAGTCTTTACATTATGCGCATATCGTACAAGTATACACATGTTCATAAAACCCACTCCTTATTCCCTTGATTATGGAACAAAAGAAGTTTTACCATTGGAATTAGAAATCCCATATCTTCATATCTCCCTTAAAGGTATTCTCACTAATGACTAGTATCATGAAAATCATCTACACCAGCTTGAGAAGTTAGACCATACATGAATTCAAGTAGAAAAACATATCAAAATCTACAAAAAATGTATATAATGATGCTACAAAAAATGATTTCACACTATGGAATTTGAATTTAATGATCTCATTCTCAAATAAAATCTTTTCAATGTCAATGCCAAAGAAGAAATCAAAGTAAAATCTAAACCAAATTGGCTAGGTCCATACATTATTATTGAAAAGATTAGGTTTAAAGTGGATCGTCTGACATTACTTGAAGGAAAGAAACTCAAAAATTCAATGAATATTATGCATATATATATATTCTTTTTCTAGCATTTCATTTCACATATTGTATTGTACATAATTTTAAAATTTACTTGTTAATAGCTTCTCTTCAATTTCATATACATAGTCTTCCTGTGATTGATTGTACATAGCTCACAATCACAAAAATCCAAAAACAATATAACATTTCAATATACACAAACATTCAATTATGTCAAAACACTAAAAATATTTTGATTTTATGCATCATCCATGCTTTACATTTATACTATCATACTAGACTTACATTTACTGTTATATGTTATTATTTGTCAATTTATCTACATTACCATGCTTCACTTGATCTTCTTTAAGTATGTGCAGTGGCATCTAACTCCTTGATTGTATCACTCTACCCATTTAAAGGGCATCATAATTCTACATTTGAGACACACATCGATATATCTTCCCCCTTGGGGACATCTTCTACATGACTACACCATGTAGGTTATGTCATTACTACACTACACACTATAATTATCATGTTGATGTAAATTATTTACTAGCTTATATAGATTACTCTATCAATAGTCACTAGTATATAACACTTGTGTATTTCTTAACATTTACCTAGTCTTGTACTAACATGTTTTGCATACATTGACTTCTTGCTTTGATTAGTTAGATGTGATGGTATTTCTAGTTACTACATGTTTTATTTTTTTGCTTAGCGTAGCCAGATTTTTTGCAATTCTTAGTTCCTATTTATCACTTGTGTTGTAGAATATTTGCTAATTTCCTTTGATTTTATTCAAGTGTGTTTCATAGGAAATTTTCCAATGTCCTTTACCTATACTCTTTTATGTTATTGTGGCTTCCACATCAACCTTGCTTGTTTCAATTATATGTGTATGTGGCATTAGAATATGTCTTGTATGCTTGATTTGTAATTTGAGTGACATGTTACCATGTCCTTTGTTTTCTTGGCCCCTTGGCCACCCTTGTATACTTCTTTCTTCTTACCTTGTGTTCTTATTTCTTGTTTACTTCTCATTATTTACAATTCCTTGATCCACATCATGGATTATCTTATGTTCCTAGAGGCCATGATGGACATCATGATCCATCCCTCCTTTCCAAATAAAAAATTAATAAATAATACTTCCAATTCCAATTATTACATTGCACATACTATTACATTGTTATATCTATCTAGGCATACCCCTATTGATATAAAAATCTCCATTTTAAACCATGTTATATCTTGAGATATCTTATTGATTATCATTTATGTATCATGTATCTTTATAGCATAACACACTTGTAGGTCTCTTTCTTCTAAGGGTAGTCATGATAGGTTCTTCATTCCTACCCTTATAAGAGAGGGAAACAAATAGGGTTTTTGTCACAAAGATCATAACTCATAATGATAAAAAAAGAAGCATTCAAAACACCCAAAATAGTAATCAAACATCACATTAGTCAAAATAGTTACTAGATTTAGCCTATGAAAATAGTCCCAAGATTAGAATACAACACCAATGCCACTACTATCCATAATTTATGATCATGTCTAAATAAAAAAAGAACCACACTTTCTAAAAGTAGGTAGAAAATTAGGTTCAACTATAGTTTTGCATAGCCAGACTACTTTAGAATAACTAGTTTCTTCTATACTTTTGCTTAGAGAATATAGATATAGGGGGCATTATGAGTAGAATGATGGCTCTCACCTTCACTCTCAGATATGGTAGTTGATATAACTTCCAAAATAGATTATATGTTTTAGACACTAGTGATTAGGGGTAATATGTGTGCCACATTTGTTTTCTTGTCTTTCCAAGTTCAACATTACCCAGACATTCTCAATAGTTGCATTTCCTATTCCATCCTCAAGTGGTTCACATCATTTTTGAGTGGATTTCATACAAGCCTAACTTCCACATTTTAGAGTGGCTTCCATATAATCCTAGTAATCTAGTTTTTAAGTGACTTTTATAAAAGCCTAATCTCCATCTTTCATAATGGCCAAGAGTGGCTTAGTTTTCAACATACATGTGTCTATCCTCACCAATATTTTTAGATCATAGTAAATTCATGGGATTTAAGATCCATCTCATATGACATACATTTCATATTAGTATCAATTTATAGCTTCTCTTCATGGGGCAATGATGGAGCCAAAGGACTAGCTAGTCTTTGTATTATTGAGCCACCTATTAAGATGGATTAGACACATAGTCCAAACATCATTTAACATATGTATTATCACATAGATTCACTTAATAGGTGATGATGGAGCCAAAGGGAAAGTATTTGCATTCTTGATCCACTTCCAAGTGATTGAGAACTCAACTCTGTTCATGAAATTACTCTTAGTACAACACACATCTAACATCACTCAGTATCACAATAGGTTTTGTGTTAGTCCATGTACCTAGTGAGGTTTATTCATTTTTTTCTCTTCCTCTCTCTCTTTTTCTTACCCAACTTTGTATGTTATTATTTTATATATATTTCATCTAGTAATAACTGATCTACTCTTTATTTTTTCTTGAAAATTCACACTTCATAGCATGCTTTCTATATACACCCAACATCATAAAATTTCATGAGCTTTACCCTTTCAGGTAAGTTCAGGTACAAGTTCTATTTTCCTTTATCCTAATATTTCACATTGATTTATCACTAAAATAATTAAGTGAAACTGTAGTCAAATAAAATTCAAAAATTGGTAACTTGAGTGTGGCTTGTGATAACCAACCAATAGGTCCCTCCTACTTACTTTCATGACCCTCAAAACCATCTTTTCACTAATTCCTAGTCATTCATAGCCTTTTAGAACTAATCTCACGTCAGCCAGACCTAATCTCAGCTCAACTAGATTACTCTTTCCATGATAAATCCATCCTCCTAAGTCTCGTCAACTAAGGATAATAGCACCCAGCTTTAACTACAACACCAGTGCCACTAGTGTCTTATTTTGGCACTCCTATCCTAGTGAATATTTAGCCCCAATGATAAATTACTTCTAGCTCTTATCCTCTTTATTGTCATCTTAATGTGAATACCTCAACCCTTGACCAATAGATACCTATAAAATTGTACTCAAAGATCATTTGGAAAGTGTTGGCAATTATCACCAAGCAAATAAGAATACATGCAAGACTGCTCATGAAATCTTACCTATTTTTTGCATACATCCATCCATTATACTTACAAGTTTATTCAAATCCTTACACCAGTCCCTAGCCACCTTTAGCATATCTAGTTTGGCATTTTACATCTTCATACACAATGTTTCACAAAGAACATCAAGTGGGAGAACTACATATGGATTGATCCCTCTTTAGAGTATTGGTATGTAAGTAGTGTGACCACACAAGGGGTGTGGATACACACACTAACCCCCCACTTTTTCTCAAAATTGGTCAAAGAATAATGGAGTATAGGGTTTGAAGAGAAAATCTACTTTACAAGGAGCTCTATAGAATTTTTACTACCAAAAATTCATAGACAAGGTCACATAGACATAGTAAACAAAACCCAAATAACTTAGATCCTCAAGATAAAAATGATATAGGAGGAATACATTGTTGATGCCACTCATATCCAATTTTGATTCTCCTATCCAATAATAGAAAAAAGGTAAGATATAATTTTGTGATAGTGTCATATTCCTACACAATGAATATCAGACCATGTCTCAGCCGTATCAATCAGTTTCTAGCTAAGTCCTTTTTTGCATATCTTATTACTAGTTTTAGAAAAGTCAAAATTGCAATATAATTTACCAAAATTAGTATCTTAATTATTTCATATGTATTTACTAATTTTACTACTCAATCCCTTTAACTGAATTAATAATAATACACCAATATTTCCAAAATTGTTAAATCAAGTACTTTATATAGGAGACTATTTGTTTTGAATTAGGGAACTTTATTCACATTTGGTTGACATTAGAAAACTTAAGGACAAAACTAAGAAAGGGGTTGGGACTCATTAAGAAAAGGAAACTAATCATTGGGGTTCAAAATAACCTTAGACAAAAGCACAAGAAATGGAGACCATAAGGTCCAACGATGTAGTCCAATCCTAGTGCACCTATCCTACAGACTCGAAACTTGAGGAATGAAATGAGCATAGGAAATATAATTTGGATGAGGTAGAATGAGGTTATGAAAGTCTAAGGATGACTAGTAATAAGCCAAAAAAGTGACTCAAGCATGAAGCATGACAAATATTAGTAAAAAAGATATAGCTAAATGTGAACAAGGTTTATTTTCTCCAGTTAGAGTCTCTTTTGAAAGGACTATCAAAATTCATTATATGTGTGGTTGCTTTATCAATTTAGAGTGTATACATTTGCCTTTATATTAATATAGTGATGAAATGAAATGAAGCACTAGATTAAAAGATAGAAAAGATAATGTTTAGTTGAACCTACATACATAGAAATGAATGTATTGTATGATAGTCCAACTCAATTTCTGGCTAGGTAAATGGATGGGGATCTGAACAATTCTATGAGATAGATAGAATCATTGAAATGGATGCCCCTATACTAAACCTAGAAGTAGATTCATGGAACATTAGAGGAGGGAAATGCTTTCCCCTTATGTTGAATCTGACCAGAATTAGAAATTCTTAGAGGACAAAAACTAGTGCATACCCTCTATCCCACATAAAACCATGTAATCTAGAATGTGTGTACAGAACCTATATGCTATGAAGAGAAAAATATGTCATGCCCCCACTTTGAATATCTGAAATGGAACTACAAAATAATTAGAGGCCCAAAACTAATGTTTATCCTTTATTTCTCACTAACCTATGTAGTTTGGGTCTAGGTAATGCTATGGACCAACCACTGTAGATGATCATACAATCCAACCTAGTAACAACCTAGGTATAGTTGGGTGTAATATGAAAATGTAGTCAATGTGTGAGAAGGGAATAACATGTCTTACCATTTTATTTGTGTAATCTTTCATGATGAAGAACATGAACGTCTATTTCATGCCCCCAAATATGGTATGTGAGTGATGCATATGTTTAATCTGGTAATCTATATAACCACATGTGATATGACCTATCATGCCATGCCCCATGTACAAAACTATAGATCGTAACACTTTTCATTGTACTATGCCTATAATCTACTATTTGGTCTTGTAACCATATCATGTTGTATGAAGCTATATGTATGAGACGTGTAGTGATGTACATTACCCCAAATTTGATATCTTAGTCTAAATCTATATTGAAGTTACTATGAATCCATATAATCTAAACCACTATATTTGAATAGTTTGTGTATCTATAAGCTAAAATCACTATAGATCTATGTGATCTAAACCACTATACTAGAATGGTATATGTATCTTTAAAATAAAGGTATATCCCCTTGAATGTCTTAAGTGAAGCTAAGTGATCCATACGATCTAAATCATTACATCTGAATAGTTTGTGTATCTACAAACTAAAGGTATATCCCCCTAAATGTCTTGAGTGAGGCTAAGTGACCCATATGATCTAAATCACTATTTATTTTGATCAATTTGAGTTAAATCTAATAATCTAAATACTAGAGGTGTAAGAACCATGGTGTATCCATCCATGAGAGTAGATAGGCATGTTCGGTAAGTGTAAGAATAAGAATAATAGGAATGATGCCCCCTTTTAGGGATAGGGAGGAGATCTTATGATAGAGGATTTTGAGACAAACATGATGAAAAGTAGCATAGGAATAGATGTAATTGGTATGCATTGAATTTATTGAGAGGTTATTTGATTGATTAGACTAAGTTGTTGAAATTGAAATAATTCTATACTGGTGATGATCAAGATGTGTGTCTAGGTATAAGAGAGGTATAGAGATGTATGTGTTTTTTAGTAGGTAAGTGGAGTAGTAAGATAATAATTTCATGTGATGTCAAAGTTACCATTGTCAGGATTTCATGGAAGAAGATGGTTTGAAAAATGGAGCTATAGAGTTCAAGTTATGGGACAAATGGTGTTTTGCTTTGGATGAAAATGTTGTTTGATATAAGAAAATTGGATTGATTCTTGATTCATTTATGCATTGACTTGTTTGAGATTTGGAGATCTGGAGTAAGAGATATGCTAAGGAGATGATCACCTACCATGACCCAGTTTGAGCATTTGGTAGCTCAGATTAAGGCTACTTGTGATGTTAGCCTATAAGTAACTAAAACACATAAGTTTTTCCTATTTTAAAGCTTATTTTTGATGTTTTTGAGTTGTTTTAAGAGTCCGAAGATAATTTTTACTAGTTCTAGTGCTCATATCTAGGAGTCAGTGCTCCAATCTAGGGTTTAGTATTATTGTCTAGGTTTCAACACTCCTTTTTAGAGCTTAAGTCCTTTCTATAATATTGTTGTCCATTGTACCCAATTTCCTAATTTATTTCCTATTATTGTTTATCTTGGACATTTAGTTTGGCATAGTTGACTGATATATATGCTATTTTTTTATTTTTTACAAGATGAGGTATAGATGAGGGAGTTCCATAGAGGTCAAGTGATTGAGACATCGAGTCTATTGCCATTTTCTAGTAAGGAGAGAGTTATGATGGATAGGGTAGGGTTAGGTCATGTGTGTGACCTAGGCACTATTTAGTAGGCTAGGTATCTAATTACTACCTTATGTGAGAGGTGGAATGTAGATACATGTAATTCCTAACTTCCTATAAAAGAGATTATTATGACTCTAGAGGATGTGTATTGCATTTACTAATTACTAGATGGTGGGTGATATTTCAGGATGACATGGGTTCTGATGCTATTGACTATGCATCCTTGTATTCTTTTGGTGTACCCTTAGGTATACATTGAAGAGGTAGTGATAGTGATGTGTTGATATCAATTATAGTACAATCTAGTGTTTCATGTCTTTGGAAGTGGTTGACCATGTTGTTGGCTTCATTTATTACTATGCATGGGAGTGGAGTTTTAATTGCATATATGATGCATAAGATCATTCAAAATGTGGAGGTATATGGCACTATGTTCTCATGGAGTATGACTATGCTTTCTCACTTATATAGGTATATTTATAGATTTACTTAGGAGCTTTTTAGTAGTGGTGTGAGTGAAACTATTTTATTTCATTACGGGGCTTATAAACACATTGTTATTTTGTGACTGATTGGGTTATATAGGCTAGAGTGGGCACATCCATGACCGTTTGGGAAGTAGTGTACTAGTTCATTGGCTATCCAATCTTTTAGGATAGATCATTATAGATGATTTTTAGATAGATTGGTGGTTTGTGATATCATATGGAGGCCCTATACATGCTTTCCTAGGTGCACTGAGGATGTAATGTAGTTGTGGTATATGAGAGTCAATTGTTGGTTACATGACCATTAGGTTAGAGTGTATGAGTGATTTTAGTATCAGTGCATGACTAGATAATTTTGGGTACCACAAAATGTGCCCCCTACCACATGGGTATGGGTGAGGCATGCATAGGAACCAATGAGGGTAGGAACTCATTCAAGGCCTATTCAGGTTGAGCTAACACCACTACCATGACTAGATGTAGTTATAGATATTCCATATATAGATGATGTTGGATATGTAGAGGCTTATACCCCATGGTAGATGAGGCATAAATGGGATCCATTATATCTTGTTGATGGAGGGGATGCTCTTGAGTATGAGGATCTCACATCGAACTAAATGATTGGAGGTAAATAGAAATTTTATTTGAATTATAAACAAGTTTGTTATTGTTTGAGTTTTATTTCAAGGTATATATCTTTTATCTTTTGAGTCATCCTTATTCAATTTTTTGTGAATTTTGCCATAAAATAAGTTTTGTGTGTAAATTATTAAAAGAATTGAACCTTTGAACTTGAAATTTTTTCACAGTTCAAGAGTTCAAAAGTTAAATGGTTCAATGGTTCAAGAGTTTCTCAAAGTGAACTATTTGTCTATTTGTGTATGTCAATTATGACTTTGAACCTTTCAGTTGAACTTGAACCATTTTTTGGAGTTCAAAAGTTCAATGATTCAAAAGTTTGATACTCGATATTTTTTAAAGAGCTGTGTTCACTTAGTTCCCATGTACAAATTAATATATCATTGAACCTACCATTTGAACCTATCACTTAAACCTAACATTTGAGCCTACATAATAGAGTTCAAAACTTCAATGTTTTAAAATTCAATTTTTTTGGAAAGATCATATGACTATTGGTTGGTCTATGTAATTCATCTCGTATTGTTAAACCCTGAAGTTGAACCACTTTTTCAAAAGTTTAATGGTTCAACGGTTCAATGACTATACTCTCATCTCACCTTGAGCCTTTCTCTAAGTTAAAATTAGTGGGAGATTTAGAGGAGAATATATCTAAAACTCATTATAAGGCATAAAATTTTGAATTTTCATGAGGTTCAAGATAATAATTACTCATCAAAATCAAATGTAAAAAATGCTTGACATTAATGTATATGTTAGAGTGCATGTCTTATCAAGCATGTTTAGCACATATTGTTTAAATTTAATTATTTGATCTGGTTAATATTTGTATCAAAAGAGAATAATTCAAATTTAGCAAACAAGGATACTGGGTGATACAAAGGAGAATAACACAGGTGGTATAATATATTTGATTGCTCAAATTTGTAGTGATTTTAGACAAATTGGAATAATTCGAATAATTAAAGAATTTGAGAAGGACCTTATAACCACGATACCTCCTCATGCCACCAGATCAAGGACCCAAAGCAAGAGAAAGAGTTAGATTTTTGAAAAGGTAATTATGGATTTAAATTTTGAAGAAGATTCAGGAGAAGCCAAAGGTGATAAAGAATCTAGTTCACCAATGGTGGAAGAGGTTAGTATAGATCAATAGATAGTGATTCCTTCTAATTCTATGAAACTAATGATTGTTTTGAATGTACCTTCTGATCAACCAAATCATGATAAAGAAGACTCAACCTCTGCACCTAATTGGTTGGAAAGTTCAATCAACAATAAAAGGAAACTAGTATCATTTTCTTTACCCTTAGAGGATATGATGAGTAAATGTTTAGGGAAAACTCCTAAATCCAAAAAGTTAAAAACAACTTCCAAGGTAGATGTTGACCATAATATAGGGAATTGGAATACAAAAATAGCTAGGCCAAGAACCAATGAAGAATTTCAAGATCCTATAGTTTGGGATTTCATAATTGAAAAGGTAGATCTTGTGGGATTGCATCATGTGCCATAGATATACATCACCTTGAAGCATCCACCAAAAGGATAGTCAGTAGAACATGGAAGGATGAGAAAGATAAAAGGGAATTAAAATAGACTGTGTTGTCAATGGTATAGTACATTGATTCCATTCATAGTCCAGATCCACAACCGATTGCCAACTTCCCCTATCTTTTGATCCAAAATCACCTATCAATCAAAGGATGCTGGATCAGATACATAGAGGCAAAATGGTTACTAGCATATTTGATAATTTTTTGGATATCATTATATAGAAAGGTATGGAATACATCCATAAATTAAATAATATTTATGATCTAACCACAATTACTGTTGAATATGTGAAGACATAAAATGCCTTATGGATAAAAGATGAAGGAAAATAGATGAGCATGATGAACTAGATTGATGAAGTATACAAGTATGGAATAATAAAGTTTTTGTTAGAAAATAACTTAACAGGTTTCGATGAAGATGTATTATATGTAAGTAAGAAAAATATTGAATGGAGAAATTTAGTATCCCGACAAGGATGAATGGAAATCACAAAAATGATCAAGGAAATAAATGAATTCACTCAGTCACTAAAACATGATCTAAAGAGTATTAATATCAAATACATAAAAGATGATGAAAAACTAGGAAAAGACATCAATATTATGATTGAATCTTTTAGGGAAAGGATCAGCATTATTCAATAATGTGAGAAATTGTCAATTGAATATTTTTATCATATTTCAAAGGTAGATTCACTTCTTTGTCACTACATCAACACTCTCTTAGAACACATAGAATAGATGGGGAAAATTCCAAGAGAATAAAACATCTGGAAAGCAAGGATAAAACATGTTAGCATTCCCAATCTTTCAAAAATTTAGGAGTTTATTATAGCATTTCAGGAGTGCAAAGCTCAATGTGTCTACCCAACCAAACATGATAAATTTGGGCATCCTAGTCCATTACTTCAGCAATGATTTTAATTACATACTTTATTTTATTCCATTATTTAATTGCTTTTCTATTCAAAACTTGATCTTTATAGAATTTATAAAAACTAAATCTCATTTGGGTCAGAGTTATTTTAACTCTGGTTCAGTTTGACAGGTGGATTAGTTATGGCAACTATATATATATATATATATATATATATATATGTATGTATGTATGTATGTATGTATGTATGTATGTATGTATGTATGTATGTATGTATGTATGTATGTATGTATGTATGTATGTATGTATGTATTATAAAAAAGGAGAGGGTGAAAATAGTTAGAAAATTTTGAGATAAAAGATCAGCGTTGTTAACAATATATGTGATGTTTGTCTGAAACATTTTTCATCTATGAATGAAAAGGAGAATCAATTGCTGCATACATAGATTGATGTGTTTGATTATTTGGAATTAGATTTTTTGTGTGAAATCTTATTCCATATGGTAATTATTTTTCCATTAGACAATTCATTATATGTGTTTTATCCTTTATTGGTTCAGTAATATATATGCCTATCTATTTGACTATTATTAAAAATAGAATATGTGTATTCTGCTATTCATTATTATTATAAAATCTCACATTCATAACATGATGATGTGTGGATGTTAGTTTACCTTTACAATACTTTCTGGTTAAAAGTGTATTTGAATATTTGAATTCATTGAAAATCTTAAATAGAGTTTTTTCTCAATTTAGAGGGGAACTAGTATTAATAGTTCACCCATTTGTTGTTTAACTCATTTGTTCCTGAAATAATAAAGGTATGGAGTCAAAATAAAACATTTTTAGATAAGGACAAATTAGTTATCCAACAATTTTTGGTGACTCCACTAGGGAATCGTAATTGAGAAAAGACTAGTCACCTTAATATGAATCAATAATGGTGCTTCCACATGAAAATATAATTCCTATTTTTCAACCTAATCTTGGCTTTCAAGATGAGAAAAAAGATATAATTGGTCGATTTAATACTCTTTCCTTTTGTTGTCATCGGAATATTGATGATTAGAGGAGAGCAAGTAGAGTATTAGAGAAAGAAGAAGAATTGGCCGATAATTTAAGATTGTTATTACTCAGTCAAAGAAGGAGGCAAGCAAAAAATGCAACAAGAAATCGAGTCCCTAAAATAAGAAGAGATTAAGAACAACATAAAATTGATAGCTACTTATCTCGTTATAACATCTTAAACTAGATTCCAAAAGATACACAAGGTCTTTGAGAAGAGAAGGAATTGAGGATCTTACTTTTCAAACATTGTAAACATTAAATTTTCCTTATATTCATATCTATGACAAAAAAGCTAGAAGTAGACCTCCTAGCCCTCCTAAACCCTCTACATCCTCTATTTGTCAAGCGTTAACTCTTTATGGTACAATCTTTCCTTCTACCATAAGTTTTATTTCAATGGCCTAACCTTGGGGCATAGCCATAGGACCTTTAAATTTAGGAGCCAACATGAATATTTTACCTAAAAATGCATGGGAACATTTATCCAAATTTAATGAAGATGGAAGACAATCACTAAAGGAACATCTAAGTGCCTTTGTAGTAGCATGTGGTGTGTTAGGCGTGCAACATCAAGATGTAGCCATAAGGCTTTTTGTGCAAACTCTAAATTATATTGCAGCATAATAGTTTTATCATCTAACTAATTCCTCAATCACAAAATGGAATGATATGAATACTACATTTGAAAATAGGTTCAAAAGCATAAAGGATGAACTTTCCCTTCTTGCTCAATTGACTCAACTCAAGAAGGAGATAAATGAACCCATGAGGGGATTTATAGCCAAATTCAATACAATTGTGCACAAGATTCTAACTACTAAAAGACTGATTACTGAGAATCACAAATGTTTCTTTATTAATTCTATGCATTCTAATATAAGTTTTCATATTAGAAGAGGTGTAATTGTCAATTTAATAGATGCATAATCATTAGAAATTGAGTTAGAGGATGATCTTATTATGGCCAAAAAATAAAAGAAAGAAGTCCAAGTACCTAATGCTAATCCTTCATCCTCTACAAATCCTATAGTTTAAAAGCTATTCAATGATATGATTACCCTTAAAAGATAATTACCAAAGAATAGTACTTCCTTCCAACAACCATATCTGGATATTGGCAGGAGAAATCAACAAGCAAATGTTGGTAAGACATTACCACTTGCATCAACACAACCAATATTCATTCTTGAAGCCCCTCCTAGTAGAAATAACATGTGTGTCTTTCATTTGACTACTGATCATCATGGAAATTCATTCAGAGATGCTTAGATATAATCAAATAACTACTACTCAAGATGCCTTAGGAGAAATTACTGAATAAGAAAGGAGCTTTGAGAGACTTGGCAACTCTGAAATACACTTCCTAGAATATGATTCAAATTCCTAAAGAGGAGGTGAAATTTTGGTTACTCTTGAAGATCCTTCATGTGATGTGCTTACTATAAGTCAAAAGAATCAGAAGTTTTCTAAAACTCAAGAAGTGCCCATTAAAGATGAGGAACTTTTTAGTAAAACTTCTGATGCTAAGACACAAGAAAGTAAATTATTAGATAGAAATGATTGTGAGACCTCTTTTGATATTTTAGAATCTTGTAAGTTTGTAAAAATTCAAATATCCTCTAATGAATACCTTAGGTTGAAACCCAAAGAACTTGATAAATTGATTAAATATGTCAAAAATGGTCCTACACAAATTGAACCTGAAAGACAAGTAAATGTTAACACTGAGTCTCCCATTGCCCAATTATTTACTTCTCCACTCGAATCACCTACTCATACTTCTAAAATGACCCTCAATTCATCTAACGATACTCCTTATACAGTTGATATGGAACCCAACCCATTTTATGTTTCTTTGTTCATAAATGGTCATAAACTCAGTAATTGTATCATAGACACAAGTGATTTTGATAATATAATTCCTTCTTTTACAGCCAAATCCTTAGGCTTATCCCTTACAAAAACATTTGGTAGATGTTGTTCCATGGATGTTAAATAGATTTCTTTTCTTAGACAAATTAAAGATGCACGAGTCGCTCTTGCAGCTTATCCTAATAAAAAGGTGAAGTTAACTATTTTGGTAATGGATATCCCTGCTAGTTATGGGATGTTGTTGAGCAGGACTTTTTGCAAAGATTTGGGAGGGAAGATTAAATTGGATTGGTTAGAAGCTACAATTCTAGTGGGAAATCAGAAAGTTAAGCTAGAACCTGAACTTAAATGCAAGTTTATGATATATCCTTTTGATGATCTGAAGTCTCATATTCTATTTGAAGAATGTGAATTTCGTAATTGTTTTCTCTCCTCTGAAGATTTAAAGGAAGAATCTATCGTAAAGTATTTTCATTGAGATGATATATGGACCATATAATTTGATGGCAATTATGCTACCACTAGTTCAGGAGTAGGAGTTGTGTTGATCTCACCTAAAGGTGAAACTTTTTCTTATTCTTTCAAGCTAGAATTTAAAAACACTAATAACACTGTAGAATATGAAGCTTTATTGCTTGGGTTAAATGAAGCTAAAGGAAAAGGTATAAAGATACTCAAGGAAAAAGAAGATGCTGAGTTAATTATCAGACAAGTGAGAGGCATTTTTTTAGTTAAAAATGATAGATTAAAA
This sequence comes from Torreya grandis, assembly GCA_037957365.1. Lineage (NCBI taxonomy): Eukaryota > Viridiplantae > Streptophyta > Pinopsida > Cupressales > Taxaceae > Torreya > Torreya grandis. Next base: position 553,440 of record JARHVA010002710.1, on the reverse strand, counting down.
CATTAAATAAATAGAGTTTGGGATGAGATAAAATGTTTTGATGCCTTTTCTATTGATGTAATTTCTAGAGACCAGAATACTCAGGTAGATTCTCTAGCAGTATAAGCTTCTCTTCTTCTCCCACACCATAATTTCAAAAGGGATTCTTATAGAATAGAATTAGTCTATCATCCTAATGTCTTAAATAATGCTAAAAATTGGCAAATTTTTTAGAGTAATAAAGAGATCAAATTGATTTGGAGAATGCTGATATGTTCTTGGGGACTTATTTTGAAGGTTATAAAATAGAATGTAAAGAATTTACTCCTAATATTGGGATCAATCCAAAATATTATGTAATTTAGTTAAAAGGAAACAAAATACCTAAAGGATTGGTCTCTTTAGAGCATTTCTTCACTAGATAAGATGAATATACTAAAGGCAAACTTGTCCAAAATCCTAACAAAATAGAGAATTATGAGATAATCAATAATAAAAGTGAAAATAACCCTAAATAGATCTCCATTGGTAGGTGTTATTCATCAAAGGATAAAAATGAATTAATTAATCTATTGATTAAGTATAAAGATTATTTCTATGGTGTTATGATGATCTTAAATATTTTAGACGTGGGCAATTTTAGTATCATATTCCTTTGAAAGCAAATGTAACTCCTTTTAGATAGATGTTGAGAAATTATAACCCAAAAGATTTTGAAGCTATATTTAAAGAGATTGACAAGATGTTGAAGGCTAGGATTTTTTATCCAATTCGTCACTCCACTTGGGTGGAAAATATTGTTCTAGTATGGAAAAAATGGAGAAATAAAAAATTGTGTGGACTTCAAGAATTTGAATGAAGCCAGTTTAAAAGATAATTATCCCTTACCTATGATGGATCACATCTTGAAAAATGTTATTGGGTTAGAAATTATTTCCATGTTAAATGGGTTCTCAAGTTATAATCAGATAAGTGTAGCTACAACTGACCAACATAAAATTGCTTTCACTACACCTTGAAGAACTTTTACTTATAACCGTATGCCCTTTGGTTTGATTAATATTGGTGCAGCTTTTTAACAAGTAATGGATTCATCCTTTATAGATTTGAAAGATAAAATTGTTGTCATTTATCTTGATGATTTGATTATTTTCTCTAAAAAAAGATAGGATCATCTGAAGGATCTAGAGACCATTTTATAAAGATGCTAGAGTCATGGGATATCTCTTAATCCTAAGAAGTCAGTTTTTAATGTTATAAAAGGGAAGTTATTGGGAAAAAAAGTTTCAAAAAGTGGAATCAAAATTGACCCAGAAATAGTTAGAGCAATACAACAGCTAAGCCTTCCTTTTAATAGGACTAGAGTTAAGTCTTTCTTTGGCAAGATTAATTTTCTCAGAAGGTTCATTCCTAATTTTACTAAGATTAAAAAATATATTGTGGGAATGATGAGTGAAAAATAAGAATTCAAATGGAATAAAGCCACTAAGAAAGCATTTGAAGATATTAAAGAGGTGATTGCACAAACACCTACTTTGATAAATCCTAATTTCCAAAAACATTTTGTTATTTACTATTATGCTTAAGAACATACCATTTCTGGTATCTTGTTGCAGAAAGATGAATTAAATGTTGAAGCCCCAATAGCCTTTATGAGTGTTCCTCTTAAGAAGCATGAAATTAAATACTCTTTGGCTGAGAAACAAGAATTTACTATAATAAAGGTTGTTAAACAATTTAAATATTATATACTTCATTCTAATTTAGTCGTATTTGTTCCTAGTTTAGCTATGAAAAGCATTCTAACTCAACAAGAGGTTGGGATGAACAATAAAGCAACGTGGGTTGCTAAAATTCAAGAGTATGACCTGGAGATTAGGCCAAAAAAATTAGTTAGAGGTCAAGGTTTATGTAAATTGATAGCCAGAAGTAAAGAAAAGAAGAACTTCCTACTATCCTATTGGTGAGCTTACAATATCCTTGGTTTCGAAACATGGCTTACTATCTTACTTATAGAGACTGTCTTAGTCACTTATCCTCAAAAGAGAAAATAAGTCTAAATTTAAAATCAACAAAGTATGTGATTTGGGGTGATGTCCTATACAAAAGGGGACTAGATGGAACCTTTTTGAGGTGTGTAGATAAGGAACAACAATCAAAACTGTTTGAAGTTTTTTATAATGAAGCCTATGGTGTAAATTTATCTTCTTCAGTCATGACATTTAAAATCCTTAAAAATTGTTATTATTGGTCAGGTATGTTCAAAGATGAATATAAATGGGTGGCTAACTGTGAAAAATGCAAATTGTTTTCAGTAAGACCACAGCTTCCAACTTTAACTCGAAGTCCTAACATTATTGAACAACCTTTCAAACAATGGGGATTAGACTTCATTAGGTCTCTTTCACCACCTTCAAGTGCTAGTCATGTGCACATTTTAATAGAAACTGATTATTTTATGAAATGGGTTGAAGCATCTCCTATGAAAAGAATAGCCATAGAAGTGGTATATAATTTTCCCAGAGAAAATATATTGGTACATTTTGGTGTTCCTCAGAAGATTGTGGTAGATAATGCTACCATTTTTTATTCAGTGGAATTGACTTCATTCTACTATTAATATAGTATCTCTCTTCCTCATTCATCATATTATTACCCTCAAGGGAATGGACAAGTTGAGTCCAATAATAAAAATTTGATATCCATCATGAAAAAATTGGTGAGTGATAACCCCAAAATATTGGCATAAGAAACTATATGAATAACTTTGGGTTGATAGGGTAACCCCAAAAAAAGCAAAAGGAATGGTACCTTTTGAGCTAGTGTATGGGATAGGAGCACAATTATCATTACCTCTAGAATTATCTATAGCTAAATTAAAAAATGTTATTGAAGATCAGTACTTTCAAGATTCTTTAGAGAAAAGAGTTATGTACTTAATTAAAATTGTGGAAGAGAGGAATGAACTAGTTTATTGGAAAACTGCTCATCAAACTAAGATTAAAAACATTTTTGATTAGAAAAATAGACCTATAAAATTCATGGAAGGAGATGAAGTATTGCTATGGGATAGAAGGAGAGAACCTAAAGGAGCACATGGAAAATTTGATTCACTTTCAAAAGGACCTTTCAAAATTCATCAGGTACATAGTCCTAATTCTTTCAAATTAGAATATCTAGATGGAACTATTTTACCTTGGTCCTATAATGGATAGGATCTTAAGTTGTATTGACTGTGAAACAAGTGCCCCCTATTTTGTGCATAGCCTTTCCCTTTTTGTCATGTTTTGTGTTTTCCTTTCTTATTTTTGGTTTATCTTTCTCCTTTTCTTCCGTCTCTGTGTCTTGGTCTATGTAACCAAAGTTTCTAGGTTCTCTACATTTTTTTCATAAAATACAATCCCTAGTCAGAGCCAATGTTCTTTTTTGAGTCGCTCGCCCTTATTCAATTTTTCATGATTTTTTCCATAAACTAAGTTCACCCACTTATCACCTTTTGTGTGTAAATTCTTAAAAGAATTGAACCATTGAACTTGAACCTTTTTTAAAGTTTAAGAGTTCAAAAGTTAAAAGGTTTAATAGGTTCAATGGTTCAACCATTTCTAAAGTGAAATGCTTGTCCCTTTGTGTATTTCAATGAGGACTTTGAACCTTTTAGTTGAACTTAAACCCTTTTTCAGAGTTCAAAAGTTCAACAGTTTAGAAGTTCAATACTCAATGTTTTATAAAGAGCCATGTTCTCTTAGTTCCCTTGTACAAATTAATATATCATTGAACCTACCATTTGAACCTATTACTTGAATTTAACGTTTGAACCTACATAGTCGAGTTCAAAAGTTCAATGGTTTAATGTTTCAAAATTCAAAGTTTTTGGAAAGATCATATGAATATTGGTCGGTCTGTGTAATTCATCTCATATCAATTAACCTTGAAGTTCAACCACATTTTCAATAGTTCAATGGTTCAATGGTTTAATGACTATACTCTCATCTCACCCTAAGGCTTTCTCTAAGTTAAAATTAGTGGGAGATTTAGGGGAGAATATATCCAAAACTCATTATAAAGTAAATGTTTTTGAATTTTCATGAGGTTACAGATAATCATTACTCATAAAAATCATGCATAAAAAAATGCTTGCCATTAATGCAAATGTCAAATTGTGTGTCTTATCAAGCATGTTTAACACGTATTTTTTTGGTTAATTATCTGATGTGGTTAATATATGTATTAAGAGAGAAAAATTCAAATTTAGAAAACAAGGATACTGGGCAATACAAATGAGAACAACATAAGTGATATAAGATATTTGATTGATCAAATTCATAGTGATTTCAAATAAATTTAAAGGTACTTTTAGAGCAAAAACTAGGAGGGATCGTGTCATCAAATAATCTAAAAAGGCCCTTATAACTAATCTGCCTCCTCGTGCCACTAGAGCAAGGACCCAAAGTAAGAGAAAGAGTTAGAATTTTTAAAAGGTAATTGTGGATTTGAAATTTGAAGAAGATTCAGGAGAAGCCAAAGGTGATAAAGAATATGGTTCACTAATGGTAGAAGAGGTTAGTGAATATCAATAGGTAATGATTCATACTGATTCTATCAAACTAATGATTGTTTCAAATGTACATTCTGATCAACCAAATATTGATAAAGAAGCCTCAGCCTCTGCACCTAAATGGCTAGAAATATCAATCAACAAAAAAAGGTAAATAGTACTATTTTCTTTGCCCTTAGAGGATATGGTGAGTAAATTTTTAAGGAAAACTCCTAAATCCAAAAAGTTAAAAAAACATCTAGGGTAGACATTGACCCTAATACAGGTAATTGGAATGTAGAAATAGCCAGGCCAAGAACCAATGAAGAAGTTCAAGATCCTACAGTTTAGGATTTTACAATTGAAAAGCTAGATCTTGGGACTGCATCATGTGCCATATATGTACATCACCTTGAAGCATCCACCAAAAGGATAGTTAGTAGAACCCAAAAGGATGAAAAAGATAAAAGGGAATTAAAACAAATTGTGTCGTCAATGACATAGTACATTGATGACATTCATAGTCTAGATCCACATATAATCGCCCAACTGCCCTTGTCTTTTGATCCAAAATCACCTATCAATCAAATGATGCTAGATCAGATACATAGAGGCAGAATGGTTACTAGGGTATTTGATATTTGTATGGATAGCATCATATAGAAAGGTACAAAATACATCTATAAATTGAAGAATGTGTATGATCTAACCATAATTACTATTAAAGTTTTGAAGTCACAAAATGCCTTGTGGATAAAATATGAAAGAAAATGGATGAGCATGATGAACCAGATTGATGAAGTACAAAAGTATAGAATAATAAAGTTTTTGTTAGAAAAGAGCTTGATAGGTCTGGATGAAGATGTATTATATGTATGTAAGAAAAATGTTGAATGGATAAATTCAATATCCTAACAAGGATGAATGGAAATCACAAAAATGATCAAGGAAATAACTGAATTCATTGAGTCATTACAACATGATCTACAAAGTATTAATATTAAATACATAAAAGATGATGGAAAACCAGAAAAAGACATCAATATTGTGATTCAATCCTTTAGGGAAAGGATCAACATCATTAAATAAGGTTACAACTTATCAATTGAATATTTTTCTCATATTTGAAAGGTAGATTCACTTCTTTGCCATTGCATCGACACTCTCTTAGAACACATAGAAAAGATGGGGAAAATTCAAAGGGAAGAAAACACCTAGAAAGCAAAGATAAAACATGTCAACATTCCCAATATTTCAAAAATTTAGGAGTTTGTTACAGCATTTCAAGAGTGGAAATCTCAACGTGTCTACCCAACTGAACACAAAAAATATAGAGATCCTAGTCCATCACTTCATAAATGATTTTACTTACATACTTTATTTTATTTAATTATTCAGTTGCTTTTCTATTCAAAACATGATCTTTATATAATTTACAAAAACTAAATCTTGTATGGGTTAGAGTTATTTTAACTCTAGTTTAGTTTGACAAGTGGATTAGTTATTGCAACTATATATATATATATATATATATATATATATATATATATATATATATATATATATATATATATATATATATATATATATATATATATATATATATATTTAATTATAAAAAAGGAGAGGGTGAAAACAGTTAGAAAATTTTGAGAACTGGATCAGTGTTATTAACAATATATGTGATGTTTATCTAAAATATTTTTCATGTGCGAATGAAAAGGAGAATCAACTTCTGCATACATAGATCTGTGCATTTGAGTATTTGGAATTATATTTTCTATGTCAAATATTATTCCATATGGTAATTATTTTTCTTTTAGACAATTCATTATATGTGTTTTATCCTTTATTGGTTCAGTAATGTATATGCTTATCTATATGATTGTTATTGTAAATAGAATCTATGTATTCTGTTATTCATTGTGGTTATAAAATATCACATTTATAACATGATGCTGTGTGGATGTTAGTTTACTTTAAAAACACTTTCTAGTTAAAAGTGTATTTGAATATTTGAATACATTAAAAATCTTAAAGGGAGTTGTACCTTAATTGAAAGGGGAACTAATCTTAATAGTTCACCCATGTTTTGTTTAATTTATTTGTTCTTGAAATAAGAAATGTATGGAGTCAAAATAAAATATTTTTAGATAAGGACAAATCTGTTAGCCAACAATATCTAACATAGTGTTGTATATTTGCATGCAAGTGGAAATGAAGGTGCTCAGGATGAATCACAAGCTAGGGCAGGAAGTAGAGATGATGGGTTTAAGGAGACCATTATTATATCAATACTTTGAGAGCTTACACAAAATGTAACTAATGACATTATGGAAGAGGATTTGATAGAGTGAGTGATAGTTACAACCAGTGTTTATGTTCATTTATTTGATAGAACTATTATAGTGATAACTATATATGTGAGAGCAATGAGAGTGAGAGATGAGCTAAGGGCTGAGCTAGATAGGCATATGATGCCTTCACCTAATTATGGATTGATGAGTATGAGGATTATGGATGAGTATATGAAGTTTTAGAGGAGGTATGATTACTTGCATTAGGAGCATGGTTGATTACTAGAGCAAGATAATCATCTTAAGAGGCATTTAGGATCTTAAGGAGGTGTGAGGCCATCGAGTATAAGAGTGGATTATGGGATTAGTATTGGTGGGGAGTGTGAAATTGAGAGTGAGGGTATGATGCCCATTCATAATTGATTGTACCTTGGTACGATGTATATATTTTTAAAACATTATTATGTATATGGATATTATTTTTGATTTTGACTCATGTGTACTATGTTATTGATTTTAGAATATATTGGTATATTTATTTGTAAATGATTGATTTAGAAGTAGTTAATTTGGTATTGATTTTGAGCTTGTGTATGTTTTGGTAAAATGGAATTTTAGGGTGTGATTTGATTATTCATGACATGAATAAGTCTGATGATTAGGTTTGATTTTTAATCATATGTAAGTAAATAACATTATTATTTTTATTTTGAAATTAATTTGGTAAAGTGAATTAGTTCAAGATAGGATAAAAAATAGGATATTTGTAAGGTCTAGTGTTGGATAATTTGGTTTAGCTAGGGATGTCTATTTGGAACTAGCAATATTATTTTTAGGAGGGGATGTGAGAGAGCATTTTGTGCTCAATTCTCTAAGAGTGGCTCAATAATACAAAGGTTGACCCTTTGTCTCCATCATTACCCACTAAGTGAAGCTATGTAATCATGTATATGATAATCAATGTTTGGACTATGTGTCTAATCCCTCTTAGTATGTGGCTCAAGAATATAAACGAAATCTAGTCCTTTGGATCGATCATTTCCCCATCAAGTGAAGTTATGAACTAATGCTAGTATGAATGTGTGTCGTATATCTATCTAAACCCTGATGGCTAACTGAACAAGTGCCCATAATGCTCATGTTGTGTAGTAATAAATTTTGTATTTGTCAGTGTCTATGATGCACTAGCTTTAATTATACATGGACACTTTGTAAAATGTAACCTCAGTAGATGTGCAACTAAAATTGTGAGTTATGGAGAAGGCTCATCTATCCATAATAGTAGTGGATTGTTTCATGAATTAACACCATCTAACATCTATTTTGATGCATATGATTGAGGAATAGATTGAGAGGGAGCTAAAACCTATGATGAGGGATTATCTAATCTCAATCATAGTGGGTTACTATGTGAAATAGGTCCCTAAAAATCTAACCATAGTGAATATCTATCTAGAGTAATACTCTATGATGTAGGTTTCTTTCATCTTAATCATAATGGGTTGCTACATAAGATAGTACCCTAAAAATCTGGCCATAGTGAATATCTCTCTAGATGGTACTCTACTACGGTACCTATGACTATGTTGTATATGTATATAGAATTATACTATGTACTCTTCAAACTACACTACTATATGTAGGTTATTCTTACTGTAATTATTTTCAAACCTTATAAATAGGTGGAATAGGATATCTCCTATGAGGCTTTGTCCTAAAACTTGCATTATTCTCATGATGAGTGATCGATGATTCCTATAAAGGAATGTCCTGGGATGACTCATTCATGGATGAATGAGTTTTATGGTTCCATTATGGAGGATATCTCAATACCCCCTATGTGAATGCTATGATGTGATTATCAACACATCTATTACTATGATCCTTATGTCCATAAATATGATGATAGTTATAAAATGATTGATGTGGCTATCTATGTAAGAGATGTGGATCATGTTGATGAGTAGATGGTAATGTGATTAATATGATATCTAGTAGTGATGATAATATGACACATGGGCCATCCCACTCTGAATCAAATTGTAATGGTGATTTGCTATTGTTCTTTGTAGTGCATATTATAGGTTATGTTCTAGATATTGGCTCTTTGTTTTTAACTAGTTTCATTTCTGGTTATGGTCTCTTATATTGTTTAGGACATGGTAGATGTTGTGTGCTAGGAGTTATAGTTGTAGATACTACTATGAAATTTAGAGTAATTTGATCAACTGAATCTACCTCAATCAATCCAGATTTCTTTTCCAACACTACAACTATATAGCATAAGTGTCTGAAAGATGACTCTATCTAATATAATAGATGCTCAAGGAGAGGTTGATGAATCCCCATGATAATGATATTTTGAATCTCTAAATCTATTGGCTCATATATTAAGATGTGAATCTTAAATTGTAAGATATAATCACTAATTGGCTCTGAAGTGTTCTGATGCAATGTGGCAAGTTTGTCATATGTAACACGAGGACCCATGTTTGCTATGTCATGCCTGAGAAATGCCTCCTCTAAGTCATCATATATATGCAAAGATCCAATCGGGAGTATATGAAATAACCAATTTTGTGCTTCCCCCACTAATGTCTACTAGATTAATTTCATTAAAGTCAAAGGATTCACATGAGATGGTAAATCCTTCCAAAAATATTTAAGATATATGAATGGATCTTTAGTTCCATCAAACTGAGGCAATGAAGACTTTATGAATGTTTAAAAGAGGGTTACCATGTAAATAATTGACATCCATCTAATACCTTTAAGACTTATTTTCCAAGGTAAATATATACACTTGGTATTGTAATTCACCTACTGCATGCATGAAAGATATCATATCTTTGGATGGTATAATATAATCTTGAATTGGTTCATTTAATCATTGAATCTTATAATTAATTTTTGGCATAGAAATGATAAATTTAACAATTGGATTATAGAGAGGGGGTGTGCTCACTCAAACCTTTGGATGAATGGTAGCTTGGACCCTTGTAGAGGGATGTGGGATACCATTCTTTTTTGGTGAAGAGTGAGAAATAGTTGCTACTATTGTAGGGGTGGCTTCAAAGATTCATTGGTATCTTTATGTTTGAGTGAATAAAATTATAATGGAGTAGAGGATTTGATGTTATCATTAACATGTGCATTATTTTAAATATAATCAGGCATAGGATTAGAAACAAAATTTGGTAGTATATTATGTCTAAGAGGAAGAGTGAGAGAAGAGTTAGAAATATGAGATGCATTTTATTCTTCACTATGTATATAATAATCATCATTATTCAATGTATTATCATTGATGAAATATTATTCATAGTCACTCTCATTTTAATATTCATTTTCATGTTCACTACTATACTCATTATCACTTTCATTATCACTAGGGAGAGGTGTGAGAGAAGAATTTAATTCTTTTATAATGTGCAACTATTTTATCCATGGATGGAGTGTATGCATTATTTTCATTTGTAATAGAGAGGTAAGATTATGAGAGTTATCATTTAGAAATTATTTTGATAAATTAGAATTGAGTCCATGAGATGCATCATTTAAACTATGCATTGGTAAATAAATTCTATTTCGTTTATATTGTTGTTTTTGAACATATAAGTACCAAAAGAGAGATAAAGATTAGGTTTACATGGAAGAAAATTATCACCAATAAGAGGATTACTTGGAAGTCAATAGATAATTTGTTCATTTGGTGCAGTGTGTATAAGAGAATGAGGTGAAGTGTACCTTTCCCATTTATCAAAATTATTTTCTTTAGAAGAGAGAAAAAAGAGTAGGTTTGAGAGAAGAAGATGCATCTATGTTTTCTTCACTATCACTTTCACATGTATAATCATATTCCTCATTAAAACAATAGAAATTATCTTCATTGTAAATGAAATCATTTTCCACATTGTTAGCTAATGTACAATTTTGTAAATTTGTCCATTCATTGCCATAATTATGAGAAAAAATTGGAAATTGATCTATGATATGAGAGGGAAGAAGTACCTTAGTGGCCATTTTATTTCTTTCACCAAAGAGAATATGTAAAAATACCATTAAGAAAATAAATGTAAAAATAACTACTAATATAGATATTTTGAAAATATTTTTGACTGTCTAAACAA
>JARHVA010002710.1:480000-537500 GCA_037957365.1 Torreya grandis | reverse complement strand
TTATGTTAGTCATCCCTACTTCTAATCTATGCTAAATATGAATTAATTATTCACATCTCACCTCAAAATGGAATAATTATATTTTTTTAATTTTATTTGTTGAGATGTCCTTTAGTTTTGAAATTTAATTTTTCATAATTCCCTTAATGCCCTTGGTTTCCATAACCACCATCTTAATGATGGTTGTGGTGGTAAGGTAAATTGATGGTTGGGCTCATAGGGCTGGTTGGGAGGGCTTGTCTAGGTCATTCACTTTTTGTTTAATGTTTTAGTGATATCATATATGCATGAAGCAAGTTGCTTAAAATTTAATTATGTTAATTAAGTTTTATTTACTTTTTTAGTTATAGTAATGATCTTTGAGTTAGATAGTATGAAATCTTGATTTAGTATGGGTTAATCATGCTAATGCTAACCTATGTTTATTATAGGATACAAAATTTAAATATTACACGATGGGTAATATTGCTAATTTGATATATATTGTTGAAGGTGACACACTTTAGGTATATTAAGTTAATAGATATTTATTTTAACTTTCTTCATGTTGATAAAGCATTTTGTTAATTATATTAATTGTGAAACTACTCTTCCATCATTAATTTATAGTCAAGTTGAATTATTATAAATCTTTTGTATTGTTAACCCAAGTTCGTAATTATGATATTGATTCCTTTGTTTAATTATATGATTAGGATATCCAAATTAGATCTATTTGATGTTATCCTAAATAGAATTTATTTAGACAATTACACAAGATTTCTTAAAAGCATATTATGTATAATTATAATAATATGGAGCTTTCTATTCTAATTGAAGAATAATATTTTGGTTAGATTATATAGATAATTAGATACATATTTTGTTTTTTAATTCATAAATACATATTCATAACACGAATCCTTGAATATCACATTATATATTATGAATCTAATTACATAGATGTATGGTATATGGGATTTTTAGTCGTTTCTAGCTATGCATTAACTATTAAACTGTTACTAGTTGCTGGTGCATGAGAAAACATAAATAGATTCCTCACTTAAACAAATCATTTTAGACATACCTATATGCATATAAAGTTATGTATGTTGCATATATCAGATTCTAAATTATTATTGCTATTCCTACATATAATATTAAATGAATTATAAGTTAGTATAATTCCTTAAATTAATCAAGATGTTTCATAATCATGCATAGTATTTATTCATAGTTTAGTTATGAAATTAAATGAAGTTAAAAGACCTTAAATGGATTTTTTGAATCTAATGATGAAATTAGGAATTAATTGGATGATATGAGCAAGATGAATGTTGTTTTATACTTCATTTACTATTGTGTAAACATATGAATAAAACATGCATGCTTTCTAATTTTTATTCCTTAGGCTGCATATGCTTTTACTTTCCTTTTCGATATCTCAAAATTTTTCCATTGATGACAATGGCTTGCCCAAAATAAATTTGTAAAATTTCATTAACTAGAAAATTTAATTTGCATTACACTAATTTCTTTTTTCATGTGTTTATGTTAAATTCTATTGTATGTAAATCGCTTGCTACTCCGTCTTCTAGTTCATTTAAATACAGGCTTCATTTTAGAATGTGATGATTAATTATGTATGGATATACTTAGATGATAATGGAAAGATTGCATGAAAATAATTAATTCCTTTCTTATTTAGTTACCTGAAAATGACATAACTATTGGATTAATACTAGATTCTTTCTCTATAAATGATTACATAATTAAGGACTAATTAATTTTATATCTTTGATGGATTATATCTTGAGTTATCTTATAATATCACATTAGCTATGCCAATATAATGTCATTATATGGATTCATTTTTAGACTACCTAAATTTTGTTTGATGAATGATGATATTGATCATAACTATTTCATTAATCATTAGTCTAAATAATGGCATACATGGTTAGTAAATGAATGCTATATGATTTATTGAAATAATGTTGTGATGAACTTAAATTTCATGAGGTGTTGATAACCTTGACTGGTAGCACTATGAAACCTTGAGTTCAAATATGTGTTTCTCTTTATGTAATATTATTTTTTCTACATGATTATTTATAAATTTGCATGTGTTGAATTGATTTATTGGTTGATATTTATGATTATATGTATATAATCATGTTTAATTTGAGGTTTAAAACCTATGCTTCTAACATAAACCTATTTCATCTCAAATGATAACTTAGAATGGTAGAGTTATTCTTCTCATTTAAGCTAGTCCTTGAACTTAACCATACTCAAGTAGAATTGAACTCCATTTATGAGATTGAGGTATTTACCTAGGGCTAAGGACCTATAAATGGTCCTATGTGGAAGTATGAGTGCCACATATGGCACTCAGGTCCTATCCATGTATGCATGCACTGATACTTCCCAAACCACATAAGACCTATATAAGGTAACCAAATTCCCCATCGTAACTTTTATATGAAGTGGCCTCTAGATACTTACCTTAATTCACCTCCTTTAGTTCTATTTGTGTGTACATGATTGCACTAAATGTTTATCAATTGCATCAATAACAGAGGTAATTGGGTCCAATATGCATTCAAAATGTACACTGATATATAATTGCAAATTTATTTTTGGCATTGTTTCAATTATATGAAGAGAAAGAAAAGGTTTGGATCAATTTATCCTTTAGGAACTTCTAATTTTTATCTTTTTGACACATTTCATACAACATACATTCATGGGCCCATGTTTTTAAAAGTTTATTAAGAATCATGAAAGCATAGTTTTACTATGAAATAAGGTATGCACGTTCTCTATTGTATTCACACTCATGAATATGTATCCACAAATTAGATTCACCATTGTATGTATATAATAATTGGTGGTCATTATAGTGCTCAAATATAGAGCATTTGACATCCTTAACTTTTATCTTGGAAATAAGAATTGGTTGGTGAGTATCCCAAAAGTGCAAAAGAATAATATTTATAATGTATACTAAATTACCCAAGTGTTATTTCTCCTTAGGGACACATACCTCAATATCATGTATAAATTAGATATCATTCATAGATCTGTTATATTAGGGAAACAAAAGATGTTTGCCCTTGATAATACAAAACACTCCACTCACCCTAGATATGGTGTGTGATATATGCATCTCATTTCCCTTAAAATAATGCTTCATATTGGTGCACAAAGCCCTATGTACACATACAAACTACGTTATTAACCATACCATGCCAAATTTCTACCTATGACTTCATAAGATTCATGCATCCATCAGTCACGTATAATGCTAGTGTTATCAAAATTAGATTATGCCTTGTGCATGTTTAGGATGACATCGTCATTAGTCTATATATTTTAAAATGCATGTTTTTTGATGTTATAAATTTTATTAATTTTGTCCTCCTAGTTAATGCTTTCAACTAAGGAGGACCTTGGGTGTTGGTCCTAGGAATAAAAACATGTTACATGTCTTTTATAAAGGTCAATTAGCCCATCATGAATCACATATCCCCATTATTGGCATAACACCAAGGTAAACCATGTAAATCCTAGTATTTATCAAATTATATGAGCCAAAATATCTCAAATTATACTTGATACTTTATTCCCATTATCTCAACACCATAATTTTGTAAAATACACATGGGTTGAGTCCATCGATTGTTTCATATATACATAATGTGTGGTGAGAGTTGTAGAATAAGACTACCCATCTTATGCCAAAAATATCTTGTAAGGATATTAAATTTTGTACCTATGTACACTAATATGTCACACACTTAAAAAATATTAATCTATGCATCCAGGATAATATCCTTTTCATATCCTATGTTTTATGTTACTCTTACCTTGCACCCTCACACTAGGTATAGCACAATTACCTAATTTTTTGTTTTCTTATATATTGGGGCAAAATATTTCACATAGGGATAATTATTTAAGAGTGAAGGAAATATATTATGTCAATCATATCATCCCCATAGTTATAAATAATGACCTTGGGCTAAGGTTTGTTCTTTGTCATAGCTTATATATCATAAACACAATGAAGTTTAACCTACAAATTCTATATGACATCCATGGCTTTGCACAATACCTCCTTATAATGTGATCCATATATATAGAATATTAATGATGGATATAGGAATGCTACCTTTTCTTTAGATCTCCTTAGATCAAATCTTACACAAACCTTATACTTTGGAAATACTACTAGATATGTAGCTATTGCACTATATATTATTACATGCACCTTATGGAAAACATAATTCTTAGCTTGTGCCTTTTTAACCCCATGGTATAAGTTAAATGAAAGTATTATCATGATGATGCCATTAGTGGGAATCTTATTATCTTTGATTTTGACATATATATATATACATACATACATACATACAAACATTATTAAATTTTTGTAATCAAAACAAAAATACCCATAAGTGGGATACTTAGATCAGTCTTGTTGGTAATGGTTTTAGTATCCAAACTTATATCAAGTGCCCATATCAATGTATAGATTTTAATCTATAATATTTAACCTAGTATCATACTGCATATGCTCTATATCAAATCTTGATTAATCTACTTCAATGAAATTAAGCCCTTATGATTAAAATCAGGGACATTGAAGTAATTTAAAATTACTATTTTATGTTGGAACATCAAAAATAGTTATGTAAATATTGATATTTTTGGTTTGTTATGTCTTAGATAGGATTGTAGAAGCATAGTTGGATGGTAAGAATATTTTATATGATACATGTTGTATTGAATTTGTTATGTTTTAGTGTAGATGGTCTTCGTAGCTAATTTTATAGGTATTAAAATCATTAGTTTTTTAAAATTTTGAATTTTATTCACATTTTTATTTTTCATACCAAAAACTATAAAATTTGAATTTTTAAAGTAGTTTTGGATGTTTTAAGTAGTTTTGTCACTCTCTAGTGAGTGGTTGGGTCATATATGGTTATGTAATGATCATTTATGACATAATATATGTTACAAGGTGTGTCAAAAATGTTTTAATTCATAATCAATTGTGTAAATCCCAAATAAGATATATCCAACATAGGTAGAAGGGAAATTAAACATGTATTAGATAATTCATATAATATTGATTATTTGTATGCATATATTATATGTCAATAATTTCATGTTAATTAATACTCTTTAATGTTTTAATTTAATTTTATAATGATTTTGAAATGAACAAGTCTATCAATAGGGTATGTAAGGTAATATTTTAAGAAAAAGGAACATTTTCACATACTTTTTGAGTTGTTCTTTTTGAAGTACATTTTTAGGGTAATATAAACTATACTAGGTGATAAAATATAAAAATTAAAAAATAAAAACATTTAAAGGTTATTATAATTTGAGATTTTATTAAATTTGTGGTCTCAGGTCTTTCATAGTCTGATAAACCCTAAACTAGGGTTTATAGAACTAAAATCTCAATAAATTTTATAAGAATACATAGAAAGTAACAAAAAAAATTAGAAATATGAAAGGGTATGTTTATGGATTTTTTCAATTTTTTTTTATGAGTTATATATCCATATAAATCTATATGTTTTGGGTTGCATGTTAGTAGACCTATAACTAGGCCTAAAATAGGGCTTTGGAGTACTAAAAAATCCTATAATTTTAATTCTAACAATCAAAACACTAGAATGTTTTGAAATAATTGTGTCATGATGCATGTTAGATGTTAGAGGTGGTTCAATGTATTTTTTAACCTATAAAAATAGTTATCTATGTTTACCTATCTACAAACCTATTGAAAAGCTTAAAACCCCTATTTAAGAATCCAAGAAGAAAACATAACATAAAAAATATTGATTTAGAGAGTATAAAACCTTTTAATGAGGTAATTAAATATGTGATTAAATTTTTCAATTTATGTTATATAACTATTTACCTATACAACTCAGTTAATATCCTACAGATCAATCTACATAACTATAAGTAAGGTTTAAGAACCCTTGTTTTTTATTTTATTATTCAAGTTAAACTCAGAGAAGAGTATGAAACTATTTTTTAATATTTTCTAAAATAAAAAGGTGGTTAATAATATTAATAAATCATTATATTTATATGTCTGAATATTCATTTATGAGAAATGATAGACCTATGTATGAGGCCTTAAGGAACCTTATTTGCAGTATTTTGGAAAATGTTGAACATAAGGAGAAACATAAACCTATTTGTTAAGATAGACAAAATAGGAAAGGAATATAAGAAATCATTGGTAAACATTAACCATCTCAATTAGTACAAATTCCAAGTTGACTAGGCTATAAGCCTAATTGTGAACAATATAGACCTATAAGAGGTCTACTTACACCAGATTGGTATTAGAGTTTAGTAAAAGATCTTGGGGAGAGAAAGTGAGTAATGAAAGTGAGAATGAAAACAATAATAAGTTTACATAAGTTCAAATTTAGAGAATAAGTGAAACAATTTCATCCACAAAGGTGTAGATGTATGAATAAGACCAAAATAAGCTAATTGAATCTTAAAGTTTGGTAGAAAACCCAACAATGAGTTGATAGTGTGAATAGATGATAATGAACTCTTAAAATCTCAAGTGATTTATTAAAGGACAAGTGGAAAGAATTCATTCAAACCTAAGATATAACAAGTTAATAAGAAAGTGAATTTTAGTAAAATGCAATCAGTCCAATATAACATTAAGGCTTGAAAAGGTGAAAAGATCATGCAAGTCCACATTATTGAAGAAGAGAGAAAGAAGGATCAAATATGCATGTGTCAGTGTATATGTTTGGATTTTTTGCATCTTTTTTATGTGAGTATTATCATAATAATTCACTTTTACAATTAAATATTAATAAAATAGGAAAATTGAGGCATGGAAAAAGGCAAAACAAAGAAGAAAATTATGGAAGGATTGAAAAGTAAGAAGAGTATAATACAAAAAGGATTAAAGTGAGAAAATAAGTAGACATAGAAAAGGCGATATATGAGATGAATAAAGTCTTATCTCATTTGAAGAAATGTTTAGAATAATGGAATCTATCATAACAAGGGATGTGCATCAAGAAAGTGGTTAAATATCCAAACAATCAAATTGTTGAATGAATATAGAGACAACAAGAGCATAGAGGAATGAAAAATGCAATAAGAATGATAAAATTAAAACCTAATGAGGAAATCAAATAAGTTATCATCATTGAGGACAAACAATATGAACATGATATATTATATAATGACCAAGAAGAGCATGGAGATGATGATGAGGATAAAATGTTATAGGATACACCAACAAATTTTTAATATGGTGAATAATTATATGCTGATTTAGAGTAGATATTAGTTGATGAAGAAGAATTGTGTAATAAATAGGTGCTTTAAAGAACACAAATCATGAGAATAAGATTGCCAATGTAAAAAGACATTGAGAAGCCAATATAGTTTCAGTAATTTAATGTTAATAATGTCTTTAAGTGTGTTATTATAGGTATAAAAGTTGTAAAGGAGAGTTTTAAATTTTATTTCTCAAAACGTAAAGGAAACAAATTAAAAAAAGGTCCCAAAACCTTATAAATTAGGTTGCTTATGTGAAGCCTAAATAACATAATCAAATAGTGATATTTAGTCAATAAGATGAGATAAAAGTTTATGAAAATGATGAATATTTTAAATTCACAAAATAATATATGTCAAGAAGTACGAAGACAAAGAAATAAATTAGAGGTGAACCTCAAAACTAACTCAAGAGAAGAATGGCAAAGATTTTAGGGTTCCATTGGTATGGTGGAGTAACGACTTAAATTGTGGTAGAGGATCGAGTAATGGACATGAAAGTTGAATGATTGAAATGGGAAGGGGAAGATTAAGATGTGGTTAAATAGGGTAAGGGTCCATCTCTATTTAAATTAGAGGCATCAGTGGTATATCCATTTGGTGATCCAAAGTATGTAGGCTTATCAGATCGCTTCATTGATGTTGAAGGGATTTTCCTTAGATGAAACTTTTTAGATATAGACTAGGGAAATGTCATTTTTATGGGAATAAAAGACCATCATATGTAGAGGAAACTATTACTATTGAATTCAATGCTATAAATAGGTAGGGGAAGCCTCTAAAACTTCTTATATCCAGTCCTTTGATCTACTTTGAAGGGGAAAATATTTATAAACTATTAAAGTGGGATAAAATATTATTTGAATCTAGGGTGATTTTCAATTTTAAAAAAAATTGGCCTTCTCTCAAATATCTCAACATATGGGTCATATAGAAATGGAATCCTTTGATGAAGGGTTCACAAGAAGTTTCCCCTTCTTTAATGGGATTTTTGTGGTTATCTTTGACAATATTAAGGATAGTGATGAGGTCTTCAAGGAATAATTATGGATTTGGGAATGAAACATAATATTATTCAATCCATGGTTTCCTTTCATTAACCCTCTCACCAAATATTTTAATGTTAGACCAATAAGGGTAAGGTTAGTTCATTTACTGCATACAATAGGAAATGAAATATATCTAAAAATAAATCTTAGCTCAAAGAAGATAGATCGTAGTTACAATTCTAATTTTAGATACATTAGATAGTATGGGTCATGACCAATATGAATCAACTAAACCTAGTTAAGGTATCTCTTACCAAAATAATAATGATACAGAGGGTTTCAAACCCTCCAATCAAGCCAAACAATGTAATAACCCTAATTAGTTCCTCTATTTTTATATTGATGAAACTAATAAAAAATAAATAAAAATATACCAAAGATTTTTGCATAAAGTGGGGGTAATAAATAATAAAACTAAACATACATAGAAGACATATAGTCACGTCAATGTATGTGTAATTCTAATGCATGAAATAGAAATGAAAATGCATATCTATCTACTTTTACAAAGGAGAAACAAAGGTAGGAATACTTACCTTTGAATATGAACCCACTGAGCCTCAATCCCTCCCTTGGCCAAGGTACCTCACAAGGGATTATTGTGGTATGTAAGCATGACAAGGATAAATCAGCTCTAGGATACACAACTTATCAATGCAACTAGAAGACTTATCCATAAAAAAAAATCCATATCTCTGAAGAAAGTATGAAACCTTAAGCTTACTCCTCAAGTACGATGGTGGATAAATCGATGCATAATATATCTTACTTATTCATATCTTTGTGTTAAATGATGTAAATGAATGTGTTTATATAGGTAGATATAACCATAAAACCTTATAAAAGTTTACGTCAATAAGGTTGACCCGATCAGCCTAGTATTATAATTGACAAAAACTAAGTCACAAACTAGGTTAGCCAACGGCCAACCTACACCCTAATAAGTTTTGTCAATAAGAATGCAAGGTTGATTAAACCAACCAACATGGTCATGTAAGCTACCAAATAAGGTTTTGAGGTTAGGGAAAGGGCTAATGAAGGTGGTAAATGACTAAAGGAGGGTAAAAAATAGGATACAAATCTTAGGGGAATGTATTAAAGATAAAAGTATGTAGATAACAAGTGTAGAAAATGGACAACAATCCTATAAATCACCAATGGTATGTCCACCCCTTTCTTGATGCATGCCTTAAGGTATATACTCAAAGAGATTGAGACTCAACAAGGTCCTTTAAGATAAATAGCATCGGTAATTGATAAAAGTTTTAAAATATTATGTGTACACATATTCCCCACTTGAATCTCATCATGTGTCACATAAATGTAACATGGGATGGTGATTTAGGAAAATAGCATAGCAACACATAATGTTAAAATCGAATAAAGTGTGGTAAGGAGAAGATAAGTTAAATGAAATGGAAGACTTAAAAAATACATAACTTTACTTACCTTAGTGAAGGAAATAAATAAGGACATGTGAAGGTGTCCAATGTGAGGAATATTAGGTGAATCTATAGAGATTAACTAAAAAGAGTGAAAAATAAAAGGGTTGCAACATGGGCATATAATAGTTATAAGTATTCTCTATGACATCAAGATTCATTAACATTTTACCATTTGGAAAAAGATTTAGTAGAGACAAAGATATGATCAAAAGAAGAAATCTAATAGTAAATATTTGAAGGGTAAATAATTTTGAATAATAAATATAAATAGGGTAAAAAGAATTAAATTTATAGTATTTGTTATTATGATAAAATTAAAGCTCTGAAAGACCTAGTGAGAGCCTAGAGATCTAGGATGGTGAGGAGAAAATAACTGAGATGGGAATGATGTATATCAGCCACAACAAGTGCAACACAGGTAAGCAATTGAAAATTTTAATTTTTTTTGAGTATGTTTATTTAAAATCAAGTGAATTATATAAATTTGACAATTTAGCAAAACATAGATATTAGAATGAACCTTAGGAAATTTTTAGGGACACTAGGGGTCAAACGAGGTACTGGGTAGGAAAAATTTAGAATAATAAATGCCTAAGGCATTTATGGAAATTAATCAAAAATTCATCACAATTAATGAAAAAGGTTGACTAGGTTGCCTTAATTTGTAAAATATAAATAAATTAGTTGGTCTAATTAGTAGTAAGTGGTTTACTTAGTTGGTTATGTTAAAAACTAATCAGCCAACTTAGGAGTAAGTGGCCAACATAGTTGGTTAAGTGGAAAACTAAGGAGCTGATTTAGTATTAGGTGGAAAACATAGTTGGTTAAGAGGAAAAAAAAGGGGACAACTTTAGTATTAAGTGGTTGAGTTAGTTAGTTAAGGGCTAAGAAGGGATGACATAGTACTAGGTAGTTGACTTAGTTGTTTGTTAAGTGGCTAATGTAGTATTGTAAATTAGAAAGGAGGTTGACTTAGTAATGTAAAATAAATTGTGGCTAATTTAGTACTAGATAAGCCAATCTATTATAAATTTGAGAGATATGGTTTAATTTTTAAATAGGTGAGTTTTTAGAGAAAAAATAAACTAAATTAAACTAACTTATTTTTGTGAATTCTATAAGAATTTATTTTGATTATACATGACATGGAAATCTAATATATCCTTTATTGTTTGATATTTTTTAGATATGTTATATACTTTGGTAATTTCTTGGTGCCTCAAGATTACCCAATTTATTAGAGCACCTAGTACATGTGGATAGAGCTAGGTTGGTTATGTTCGGCTTGCGAAACATTATAGAGATGAGATGCATCCAACTAAGTATTGGTCAACCATTCTTATGTATGGAATCAAAAATTCAATAAATTTTAAATATCAATCTTAGATCAGAGAAGATAGATCCTACTTATGATTCCAAATAGGGATACATTAAATAATTAGATTCATGACCAATATGGATTTTCTAGACCTAACTAATGGATATATTTTCATAAATAATATCGTTACGAAGGGTTCTAAAGCCTCTAGTCAAGCAAAACTATGCAATAACTCTAAATAGGTCATATGTTTTCATATTCACTAAACTAATAACAAGTAGATCAAAATATAATCTTGTGCTCACCAAATCTTCTAGAACAAAGTGGGGGTAATAAACAAGAAAATTAAACATCCATAAGATAATGGTAATTAATCTATGTTGATGTAAAACCCTAATGCATGGTGAAAACAATATTATTTAATAGCCATAAATTATGCTTCTTCTATCTACTAAAGAGAGGAGAAAAGTTAGATATACTTAGTTAGAATACAAACCCATCGAGAATCAATCCTTCCCTTCACCAAAGGTGTTTTTAAAGAGGTTTTTATGGTTTCTAAGGATCACTAAGAAAGGCCAAATCATCCAAAACATATCCACAAGACAAGATTCTTATCCAATTAGAAACCCTAAGTTAAGACTCCTAAAGTAGAATGGTAGAAGATGAGATTATAAAGAATCACAAATGAATAATAACTTTTGTTGTATCTCTAAGAATGAAAAAATGGATGTGTTTATATAGGCATATCTAACCCTAAAACCTTCAAAAAGAATATCTTATAAGGTTGACCCAGTCGACCTAGTATTGCAATTAATAAAAACCATACTAGATAATGAACTATGTCAGCTATGGCTATCTTAGTTCTTAGTAAGTTGTTTGTGAATTTCAATAAAGGGTGGATGTGGATGACATAATCATGTAAACTATCAAAAGTGGGTTTAGGTTAAGGAAATGGACAATGAAGGTAGAAAATAACTAGAAGAAGGTACAAAATAGGAGGCTAATATTAGTGGAATGGTTTTTAGGATACAAGTGTGTAGATAGAAAGTGAAAAAATGGATAAAGATCCTACCAATCACCAAAGGTCTACCTACCCCTTTCCTAGTGCACCCCTTAAGGTGTGTCTTCATAGAGATTGAGACTACATAGGTTCCTAAAAGATATAAATCATCATTAATTGATAATGTTTTAAAATAATATATTTATACATATGTTCCATTTGAAGTTGATCACATGTTAATTAGGTGCAATAAGGGATGGTGCTTCAAGAAATAACATAGTAACACACAATGTTGAAGTTAAAAAAAGTTATATTATTTTAAAGCATAAAGTAACTAAAATTTAAATTATTGAAATGGAAATAGCTAAAAATTTAATGTATGAATCCCTTGACTTACCTTTATTACCAGATGGTTATCTGTTATGTTTGTATTTTTGATCATGGAGGGCATAGAGACTATTTTCAACAAACCTGAAGATACAATACTAAAGATAAAAAACAAGTAAATGCAAGAAAGCCAATATAAATAGTGTTATGTGGATGGGACATACCTAAAAATTTCACAACATGGGGTGAAAAGTGTTATTTTAGACTAAATGACCAAGTAAAATTTTAGAGTAAATTGGGTAACTAAATGTTCGAGGCTATTAAGGAAAGAAAAACTCAAACAAGTAAACCTTAAAAAATAAAGGAAAACTCACCAAGTCAATCTGAGGATACATGTTAAAAAGGATGGTAATCAAACATCAATGTGAAATTAGTAACAATCCTAAATTAAACAAATATGGGCATGTAAAATAATAAAATAACATTGATGAGTGAGCAATAACAATCCTTACTCATTGTCAATGGAAAAAGGTGCATAAAAGAGAAAACAACATTAATGAGTAAGAATTAACAAGCCAACCTCACTCAATAGTGGAAAAAGTAAATGAAAGTAGAAAAAGACTTAGGTGTCAACAAAAAGGGTGGTATAATAATGACAAATGGTTTAAGAAATCAAGTCATATCTACAAATATAGAGTAATGGTATAAACAAGATAGTCTAAAGTTGCTCACACATATTATTTTCTTTTAGGGATAGCTAAAATTAAAATAAAATAGTGATAACATGTATTTAAGATGTGAAGAAGAAGGAAGGTAGTGAATGTAAAATAGATTTACAATCATGTTTTATCTATCAGGGTGGGAAATGAAATGGGTGGAGGGGAGAATTAAGGAAAAACAAAGGTAGAGGACCTCTTTATCAAAGACAAGACACTCAAATTAGGTTTATCAAAACAAGAGAACTTTTAAACTTAATGAATTTGAAGAAATTATTGTAGCCATAAAAGTCCTAGGTAAACAAATTAAGTACATAGAACATCCCATGAAGTCTATATCCATGAAAAATTAAAAAGGACTTTTCTTCCCACAACATGTTCCTCATTCCTTAGGATCCATTATAAATATGCCAATCTATTATGAAAATTGGGTAATTTAATGACAAATAGGGTAGCACCTTAGAGTTTATTGAATTATCCTAATCTAATCTACAAGCCTACCACACCACAATAGACCTCAACTCTAGTGTGAGGCTAACTATGGAGTTTAATCTTCAATTAGAGATAGAAGATGTGCTTGTAATCATATAATTTGGTGTGATTTTAAATTTTAATATATATATGTTTCCTTTTATATATCATTTCATTTTGTTTCAAATTATTTGGTTTTTATCGTTCTTAATGTATTTTTCTATTCCTCTTCCATACGGATTTGGAAAACAAAACATGGGTGTTAAAGATGGCTTTCGTTTGAATACTTGGGACTTGGTTGTTAAGAGTGATAACTTAAAGAGCATAGTGTTTAAGAATCTCATAAATTTAGGTGAAATAAAATTTCTATCTTATATTCAACCTTGTTTTATATAATGTGGAGTGAAAATAAAGGACATCAAGATGAATGGAGCATGAAATAATTTGAGTTGCTTCAAACACTAATAAAAAGTGACAAAAGGTTAAAAAGGTGATATAGTGACAGAAAAGTGTGGTTCCTTATCATAAGAATGAGGTAAATGTAAGAAAACTTGCTAAAAATAGGTTGTTATGTAAATTTCAGTTATCAAAAGAAGCAAAAGATAAAGCTGAGAATAAAGATCCAAAACTTATAGGCATTGCAAAACATAATGTAGACAAAGATTTTGGAATGTAAGTGAATCAAGAAATGGAAACATATACACAAAAAATTAGATCAATGAGAATGATCCAATTATAACACATAGCACAAAACCCTATACCACTATTGTTCAATGCATGTTTTTTAAATACAACACACATTGATCATAGATAAAATAGTCAAATGAAAACTAAATGCTAACTATGTGCTCATACTGAGTGTTTTTAAACTATAATAAAGTGTTATTTTAAGTGTGATAGGGAAGTTAGATGAAAATAGTGAACTAGAAATAAATCTATGGATGGTTTCAAGACATTTAGGCTGAAAGGGAGTTGTGTTGGTTATTATACTAGGTTGGCATTGGAGCCTACTCTATCACTTCACAATCTTGTATCAATAAGGGTGTTTAGTTCTTTGCAAATATGTATCATTAACCATGTGTTTATACTCAGCCAAAAAAGGAAGTCAGCTTCCCCCTTGGTAATGAAATCCAAGCATGTATCCCTTGGGAAGACAAATGTTAAATGCATTTTGAGTATTGTGCGATTTGGTAGTGTGTGAAATAAGATCTAAATAGTGTAACTATTTGAATTTTTTTAAAAACCACCTAATTAGAATATGTGATCTACTATAAGCATTTAAATAGCTAAAAATTAAATTTTGAATTAATTATTAGTATATAGTTATTAATTCCAAAGTTTAAAATGGTCTAATGTCAGTTAGAAGACATTGTATGCAAAAATATAGAATCGAGTACACTTAGTCACTACTACTATATATAATCAATAATCTTCAAGAACTAAGTAAACCTCTTGTAGTTAGAAGACAAACTACAAAAATATGTTAACCAAGTTAGATTATATTATTGTAGGATTATAGTTTTGAAGACTCTAAACTTGTACAAAACCAAAATGGAATGAAGTAATGAATTGAAAGAGAGAAATAAAGGAGCCTTGGTGGGTTGGAAGATGATTAGGATTTCAAGTTTTCTAGTGAAATGCTTTGACTATTATTTTTGAGTTCTATAAACTACATTGAATGTGTTGATTTTGATATGTGAAACCCTATTTTTAAAAGTGTGATAAGATGACTAAGTTGACCTACATGACTTAGTTTTTTATTTTTATGTTATCTATAAGACTAAGTCAACTTGCACAACTTAGTTTATTATTATGGATGATGACTGAAAAAAAGTCAAACTAGTCAACTTAGTCTTTTAGCTTTAATTTAAAAATAATATTGTGTCAACCTATATGATCTAGTAACATGTTTCTAATGAAGACCTATACAAAAATAATAAATTCATTTTAATACAACTTTGTGTTAAACATATGCACAAAATTTAGAAATACACTAGCCTAGTCAACCTAGTATCACAAATATATAAAAATAATGAAATGATAGAATTGAAAAGAATGAAATAAAACCTTCAAGGATTAGATTCATGTCAGGTTCAAAAAAATATATGTAATGAGGAATGAAAAAAATATACAAATCAATCATAGCTTGGAGAAGATAGACCCTACTTATACTTCCTATTGGAGATACATTAGATAACTTGGGTCATGACCAATATGGATCCACTATACATAATTAATGGATCTCTTACCATAATAATATTATAATAGAGGGTTCTAAAGCCTCCATTCAAGCAATACTACACAATAACCCTACCTAAGTCCTACATTTTCATATTCACTAAACTAATAACAAGTAAATAAAAATATGATCTAGTGATAACCAAAGCTTGTGGCATAGATTAGGGAAATAAAAAAGAAAATTAAAAATTAATAGGAGAAATATACTCACATGAATGTATATAGAGTCTTAATGCATGGAAGAGAAGTGCAAATGCATATCTATCTAATCTTACAAAGGAGGAAGAAATTTACGAATACTTACCTTTGAAACTAGACCCACTGAGCCTCAAACACTCCCTTGGATAAGGTGCTTTGCAAGAGGTTATTGTGGTATGTAAGGACATCATGGATAATTCAGATATAGTATACACAACGTATCAATGAATCCAAAACACTTCTCTATAAGAGAAGATCTGTATCTCCAAATAAAGTATGAAATCCTAACCTTGCTCTCAAAGTAGAAAGGTGGATAAGCAAATGCACAATATATCATACATCTTCTTATCTTTATGATAAGTGATGGAAATGAATTTGTTTATATAGGTGGATCTAACCCTAAACACTTCCAAAATTTTAAGCCAATAAGGTCAACCCGGTTGACCTAGTATCATAATTGACTAAAACTAACTAGGTCATGGACTAGGTTGTCCATCGGATGACCTAGACCCTAATAAGTTTTTTTAATAAGAATAAAAGGTCAATGTGGCTAACATAGTCATGTAAACAACCAAGAAAGAGATCTAGGTTAGGGAAAGGTCCAATGAAGGTGATAAATGACTAGAAGAGGGTACAAAATAGGAAGCAAAGCTTAGGGTAATGTTTTTAGGAGACAAGTGTGTAGATAGTAAGTGTAAAAAGGGAAAACAATCCTAAAAAGAACCAATGGTATACCCAACCCTTTCCTGATACACCCCTTAAGATGTGCACTTAGAGAGATTGAGACTCTATGGGTTCTTGTAAGATAAAGAGACTTCATATATTTTTAAATTAGTGGAAAATTAATTAGGATATTTTATGAAAGTAGACTATATTTCTTAAAAATTTATCCACAACACATATGTTATAATTCTTGTTAATCTACATTGTTATATGGATCTCATTGAGTTTCCTATGATTAAGAGTAAGGATAGAAATTGCAAACAAACTCTCGATTGCAAGGGATTATATTTTTGCTATATGATATGTTTCACTACATGACATTTGGCTTCAAGTCTCAAATTATATTAGAATAATAGGTTGTCCATTGGTAGAAGGATTCCATTTGATAACTTGGTAATTGGGAAAATGTAGACACATATTCAACTAATGAAATTCCTTAGACTCCTCAAGTTCTAAAAGAAGAGGTTCCCTGCAAAGACAATATATTGTTAGATTAGGTTTAAGGTGATATAATATTTTTGTAAAAAAAATTTAATTGTGAACCTAATGATGTTTTTAAGCCAATAGATATAGTATAAAAATCTCAATCAATTGATTATTTTCACATTACCATTCCTATTTATCAAGATGAAGGGGATGGGAAAGAGTGGACCATGGTTGGTAGTAAGAAAAAAGGACATGGAAAAATATTGTTAAACCTTTAAATATGATCCTTAGATATGTAAAATAAAATACTATGAAAGGATAATAGGTTTAAATACCATAATGAAGTTGCGGAGAAACTTCAACATTAGTTTTACAACAATTATTCTGGTGAAAAGAGGATGGAATCGTTATTTTTGAGCCTTTGAGCTCAAATGTTTAGGTATTTTGATGGGTCATTAGTATTTTTTTCACCTATATTTGTTCCTTCTATATTATGTGTTGTAGTGATGATATGATTTCTCTAATATTTGAATTCTTAGGCCTTACTATGTGTTTCTTTTCTAGGGTTTGGGTCCCTAATTAAAAAAACCTGCCCTTTATCAATAACAAAAAATTTAATAGAGAAAGGTACTAGAATATCAACTAAAGAGAATAAATAAATAATGAATGAGGCAAGGAAAATTGAATTACCTCAAGATATAAGAAAACAAATTAATTCATTGCTTACTCATGACAAAAATTTAAGAAAAGTTCAAGTATATAGTGTGAAGGAGAAGCTTGATTTTAGTTTAAATCATGATGATGAAGTAATTAAGTGAAATAAAGAAAATAAATAATGACTCCCAGGTAATCATAGACATGTTACAATTCAAGTGATAGTAACTGAAGGAGATGGCCATGATTTTTTAAAAAATATAAATAAAGGAAGTTATGATAAATTGTAGACCTCAAGTCATGGACAAGTGAATAATAAGTCCATCAAAGAACATGAATGGACAAGTGTAGGTAAATACGAGTTCAATTAAATATAATAAGAATGATGATGAAAAACCTTATAGAGAGAAGAAACATCAAGAATATTTAAGGATGACTGAAAATGATTTTAGGCTAACCTCATGACCAATAGAAGAAGTCAAAATTGAATAATGTATAGATAAGAAGAGGTCATTACATTAGTTCAAACTGATAAGGCGTATGTATAATCTTAAATATATGGAAAGACTTCTAAGAGAGTTGAGGAAGAAACTTTAGGATCATTTAATAAAGAGATAATATGAGTAAGGTCATAAGATCCTCAAATAAAGAGGATATGGGAAGGATCATGAGATCCTTGAAGAGATTTTAAGTCTCATTAATATGATTTAATAGTTACTAAGAATGTTGATTATGTGGGTATGGATATGTAGTTACAAGAGACAGTCCATGAACACACAGAGAAGGTTAAGTATGGAATTGAAGAGCTCAGTATAGAGAAAGATAAAGAGAAGGAGAAGGAAATTATTCATGAAGTGAAAAACATCATTTCAAAAACAAGTCCAATTGAAAATTAAATCGAATTAGAATTGTATATGATAAATAATGAAGAGACAATAAAATAAAAATTAAGGAGAGAATTCAGATTAAGATGATCTAAATAAGAAAAGACAAGGTAAGAGTTCCATATGCTATTATGAACCCAAATTAGCTAAGGAGATAATAGTTCAAGGGATGAAAATAATCTAAAATAAATTGTAATGTCATCACTAAAAGATCTAGTGAAATCAAGATAAAGGCATAACAACCTCGAAGGCAAAATAGGGTGTTGAAAAACCATTAGATCTTTATGTGAAAAAAATCGAAAGTAAAGTAAAAGATAAGTGTTGACACCATGCAGTCTCATCAAAATATAAAAATAATAATGGCATTCGATAGAGAGAAACATATAAAACATCTTTAAATATATATGGATAACTTTTCCAAAGTAGTATGTGAACACTCCATGATAAAATTTGCAAGAGATTGTAAATCAAAAGTAGTAGTAATGATTGAAAAGAAAATTTTAAGAGCAAAAAATAATAAATAAGAATTAGAGATAGAGGAAATAAAAGATAAATATAATAAGGAAATACGAAATAAATTTGAATTACATGAAGGTATAAGGTAAGATACAGAAAAAAATAAATCAAAATAAGAATACATCAAAAAGATAGGATTAATAGGAAAGGAAGAAGAAGAATGAGAATCTAACAATGGAGAACAAAGACCAGATGGAAAGAATGGAAGGAATTCGAAGATAAGGAAGAATAATAAAACTATTAAAATTCTCTATTTGATATGGATCTCAAATTTTCTAACTTTGGGAGTTTGATGTAAGAGCATAAAAAAGACTTATTTAAAACTTGATATTTTTGGTTTGTTAAGACTTAGATAAGATTGTATAATCATAATTAGATGATAACAAGATTGGTTATGCTTCATGTTTTATTGATTTGATTATATCTAAGTGTATAACATATTAATAGGTCATTTTATATGTGCTTAAATGACTAGGTGTTTAAATTTATATATTTTGTGCAACTATTTAACTTTCCCACCAAAACAAAAAAAGAATTTTTTAACTAGTTTTGGATGTTTTGAGTAGTTATCTCACTCTCTAGTGAGTGGTAAGGTCATATATGGTTATGTAAAGGTTATTAATGGAATAAAGTATTTTATAAGGTGTGTCATAAATTTTTTAATTAATAATAAATTGTCTAAACCCCAAATAAGATGTATCCAATGTAGGTGGACAGTAAATTAAACATGTATTGGATAAGTCGTAGATGGTTGAGAGAGCTTTGGTCTTGGAACAAGACCAAACCAAGATTATATATATTTTTATGGGATATAATATTAAAAAAATTAATTAAGCGGAACATGAAACATAATGGTATAACTAGAGAATGGATGATGTTTTGTTAGAGAAGGTTTCTAGTTCTTTATGAAGGTTGACTATGGTTTGAAAGGTTGTAATATGCCTTTCTAAAATTATATGAGTAAAGGAGAATTTTTATATTATTTATATGGTTATATTAGATTTAATTAGTGTTTTATTTCATTTTATTTAGTTTTCTTTAATGTTGACTTATACTTTTATACTAATTTTGAGTTGTAGAAGTCTATAAATAAGGTTTGTTAGGTAACAATCTAGGAAAGAATAACATTTCCATGTAATTTTTGATTTGATGAGTCTAAAGGGAATTTTTTTTAATATAATATTTAATAGGTATTAATAAATCCAAAAATAATTTTCAAGTTCATTATATGTTGATAATTTATGGAATTTATTTTCTTAGGTCCTGCATAGACTGATAAAACCTCAACTAGTTTTTAAAGAACTAAAATCCCAATAAATTTCATAATAACAAGTGAAAAATAATAAAAAATAATATAAATATATAATAGGATTCATGTTATGTATTTCAATTGGTTTTATTATTTCTATGTCCATACAAATCTAGATATTTTAGATTGTGTGGTAGTAGACCTGTAACTACGCCTAAAACATGGCTTCAAACTAATAAGCATCCCACAAATTTAAAAATAACAAGTAAATATGGCTAAAATTTATTGAATATTATGTCATGATGAATTAAAGATGTTATATGTGGTTTTAAATATTTGTATCACCTATATAAAGCATTATCTATGTTTTTTTGTATACAAACTAGTTGGAAAGCCTAGAAACCATGTTTGAGAGTCCAAGAAGAAAACATAATTTAAAAAAGAATGAGTTAGAGAGGCCAAAAAATTATAATGAGGTAAAAAAATATGTGATTTATGTTTTTAATTATTATTTGCATATATACCTCAATTCATAGCATAGTGATCAATCTACAGACATTTAAGTAAGGTCTAGAAACCATTGTTTCTTATTTTCTTGTTCAAGTTAAAATTAAACAAGAGTATGAAGATATTTTTTGAGATGGATAACATAAAAATTATTGTAATAATATTAATAAATCATTGGATATCTAATATATAATCCAAATATTCATCTATGAAAAATAATAAATCTATGTATGAGGCCTAAAGAAAGCTTATTTAAAGCCAAAAAATTATAATGAGGTAAAAAAATATGTGATTTATGTTTTTAGTTATTATTTGAATATATACCTCAATTCATAGCATAGTGATCAATCCACAGACATTTAAGTAAGGTCTAGAAACCATTGTTTCTTATTTTCTTGTTCAAGTTAAAATTAAACAAGAGTATGAAGATATTTTTTGAGATGGATAACATAAAAATGATGGTAGTAATATTAATAAATCATTGGATATATAATATATAATTCAAGTATTCATCTATGAAAAATGATAAATCTATGTATGAGGCCTAAAGAAAGCCTATTGAAAGCCTTTTAGAAAATGTTAAACATAAGGATAAATTAAAACATGTTGGTTAGGATGGAATGGATAAAAAAGAATATAAAAACCCATTGGTAAACATAAATAGTATCAGTTAATAAAAATTTGAAGTTTAGTAGGCTATAATCCTAATTGTGAATAAGATATAATTAGAAGAGGTCTACTTACATCACCATTTGTATGAGATAAAATTCCACAGTAGAATAATGTGGATAAATATTTTAATAAAAATTATGAGCACAATATGTATAAATTTTGGATAATTAGGTTGCCTCCTACACCTCTACCACATCTTCTTGTTGGGTTTGCAACTCCATAAATTCATGCAAGAAGTTACACTACATATCCTTTGTTCGCTTGTATTTTACATTGTCATGTCAATAAATTTTTAGCTCCTACCTTTCAACCTTCCATTGTGCTACTTTATTGAGAGGATAGACCTCCTCTTATTAGTAACATATCATACATCATTGGAACCAAATATCTCAATGGGTCTATAATTGCTACTAAGGAACTATCTTTTATAACATGATTACTTGTTCTTCCCCTAACAATAAAATAACTTATAGATGAAAAATAAGTAGTATCTTGCTTGTTTTATTTTGTTTTTTTACTAAGCATGTGAGATACTATTTTAAGTAGAATATGTTAGTGCCCAAACTTGCATTGAGTAATTTGTACCCTATTTCCAATAATTAGTCCATGATTGTCTAACCATTGCCCCACTATACAAATGTGTACCTAATTTATAAAACACCACTTCCATAGTCAAGATTATAAAAATATTGATTTTTACTTTTGAAAATCTTGTGTATTATAAGTTTTAGCTAACTTTTAATGTTTTCATGCATTAATGAGATTACAGGGTCTATAATAAAAAATAAAGATAGAAAAGATCAAATAATACTGAGTGTGATATTTATATTACAAAAGAACTTTGAAGTAGCAGAATTCTCAAGGGTAATTTTAAGTTTAAATTATTACAAATTCCAAATGGAGATCCAAAGTTCATGGGAGATCTTGTTGGGAAAAACGTCTTGCAAAAAATAAACATTGAAAATGTGAATTAAAAAGTGTGGTAAACTTTCCCAAGTTCATTAGTGAATGTGGAGGAGAATCCAAACAAATGACACAACTCAAATATTGGTAACTATGAAAAGGGAAAATACAAATCAAAACTTGATGTTTTAAATCACATCATGGTAACATTCCACATGGAAGGATAAAATGAAACATAACTTTTTAAAAGGTAAGGCATGGTACAAAAAGAAGTAGTGAAGTTTTAAGGGAAATTAGAGGTCAATGCAAAAAAATATTAAGGACATGAAATCATTCTGGAGGCCATATGGATATCTCTAGTCATTCCAAAGTACATGTCTTGCCAACATGGAGGCATAATAAATAAAACAAAGGTCTTACAAGTATTTTAGTGTTGATAGGGTAAAGCATGAGCCCAGGTTAAGAGGTAAACAAAAGCCTATGAAAATGTCTATGGTGAACTAGATGAAAAAAACCAAACATAACATGAAAATTTCCTAATGTACAAATTATGTGTTAACTTCCAAAATATATAGCTCAAAATCATAGACTATAGGGAAAGAATTTTAGCCGAGAATGCAATATTCAAAACACACATCTTAAAAATACAACTTGAAAAATGTTCTCATATATTTGAAACCCTTTTTGAAGTGATGAGACCATGTGAAGGAAAAGGATAATGAAGTATAAAGGCATGGTGGAAATAACAACACTTAAAGAAAATTTTTGGCACCTATAGAAGCATATGTCATACATGTTACAGTAGAAAGCATATTTAAAATTTTAAAAATTATAAATTTCAATTAGAATCTGAAACATACCAATGTATAAAGAGGTCACAAGGCCCAAAAAGTCCATTAGAGACAAAAGAAAGTCCATGTATCAGTAAAAATTTAACTGATGACATGAAGGAAGAATAAAAATCCCAAATGTAGCTTTATACCTCTTTACATTTTTAGGTTTCAATGAAAATATGTTGTGGATAAAATCAACTACATGGAAGAGGCTATGAAAGCTAAAGAAATATGAAGAGACTATTCAAAGGCCATGGAAAATGTGGCACATCTAGCATTGATAATAAATTATGAGTCAAAAGATCTTATTGGCATAATAATCTATGATCCTTCAAAGGGATTGTCTATGATTTTTTATAAGGATCCTCCTAATGTGGTACAAGTTTCTTTGGATGCCACTATCAAACATAGTGCAACTCATTATAAATAACCAAAAGTTAGAAATCACGTGTGGAAAGATTAGGAATATTTAAATTGGTATTAGATTTTACCCCAAGATCATTCACTATAAATTAAATATGAAATTTTATGGTATTGATATTCCTAAAGGATCCCTTATACAAAGTGTCAACAATGAAGCAAAGGAATATGCATTGGTTGATACATTTATGCACCATCCCCTTGGAGAAACCATAGATTCAAACATCTCTACAACTATGGCTCCTTGTTATGTCATAGTTTGGATGACAATATTTGAGCATTGTTTACAATTCCTAAAAAGGAGTAATTTTTTTAGCCCCGAGGTGGAACTAGATATTAAAACAAATTTATAGATGAATTTAGAGCAAGTGACTCCCCAAGATCAAGAACAATTTCATCTTGTATTAGAAGAGAAAATCAAGTTTTCTTTTGGCATAGATTTGGATGCTTGAAAATTGAGATTCTCATTTGAGATAATAGGCCGTGGTGGAAGATAGAGACACCTACTATTATATTTTGGTCATTTTACTTGGAGCACCAAAAATGAATATGAAGTTTATTTCTATAAAATTAAAAGTTAGCATCCAAGCTGCCCATCAACAAAAAACTTAGTTCAACTACGAAACCTTGAGCTTCAATTTTCACTTGAAATATATAGTAGGGTTATGAAACTCTTAGTGATACTTGATGAGAAAGGTTTTATGAACAATGGGGTAGGTGGTACAAATTATAGAATTGGACTCAAGTCTTTACATCTGATAGATCTTGTAGGCAATGCTAAGGTTCTATTTTCGGGGGTAAATCAATAATTATATTACATAATGGAAACCTTGTTGGTTAATATATAGTTTGTCATACTTGGTTAAAACTTTTCAAACATATGAGACATCATGCATCATGAGTGCAAGACGAGTTTTAAAGATCCCTTGTATAACTATTAAAGGATCAAAAACATTTGTGGGGATAAGTAACAAGGGTTTTGATCTTCAAAAGGCATTATAATAATCTATCATAGTGATTTGTAGATAAAAAGTAACAATGCAAAATTAGAATGGACGAATTCTCTTGTTCAAGCTATAAATAATGCATCTTCTCCTCCATCTATATCCATGATTAGAGATTTAAGTAGTGATGAATCTAAAGATAAACTTTCTCAACCAACAATTCTAGAAAAAAAGGCAAATTTATCTATTAACAGTTCCAGGTAGATTTAAAGATTTTTATCTATGTAATGGAAGAAAAGTCAACTCAAATGGAGGTCCACATAGATTTCAAAGATGAATGCAATTTTGCATTATGTAAATATGCAATTTTCAAATTGTACTCAAATTTCCACCACCCACTAGTCAATCACAAGGTCAAGGAGAAAGATGAACTTTCAATGATAAATGCAACTTTGAATCTTTGAAAAATGCAAAATAAACTTGAAGTTACCAAACTCACATTAGAACTTTTGAGGTTAAATATAACTCCAAATTTCAAGTTATGAAATTATAAAGTGCAAATGTGCTATTGACTTTTAGATTTTTGCCAACTCGAAAAGTTATAGTTGGGTTGTGAAATCCCATCATAGAAAGGAGGTTAAAAATTTCAATATGGGATCCAGAATTATGCATAAGGTAAAAAGTGGTAAAATAATGCATTTAAGCATTATAAAATTTGGTGACAACCTTGAAAGGCTAAATGGAAAAAGGAAAAAGGCATGTTGAATTCAAAAAGCTAAAGAAATAACAAAGTTTTTAATTTTATAATGTTTTACTTGTGTTGATAATCTCCATGGAAGAAAATTGTTATAGGTTTTGTGAGGCCAAGGTGGGCCATTCCAATCATATTTATCAAATGTCCCTGGATCCTTCTTTACTTCTATCATAACTAGAATATTATCATAAAATATTTATGAGGTGAGGCTTATTATTTGCCTTGTACAAGGAGAAAAATAGCTAACCAAGAGTTTCTAACTAAGAAAATGATTAGTTCAATGCGTGGCCAATTAGTTTCACAAGAGGATAAGGAGTTTGTTTTGATCCAAAGGGATTATTCCCCCTTAAGCCCAAATGCAATTCCTTTTTAGCCAAGGAGATCAAGGGTTTGTTTCAAATCTCATCATGATAAGGATATGAAGTTTCTTGAATGATTCCCTTGTAAAAATAAAAGTTTCTATGCATGAAAAATGACATCTTCTAGATAAATCATATTCCTAGTCCATATTTAGGGTGAGAAATTTGTATTAAAAGAGGGTTTGTCCTATTTTCAAAGGTTGTTGCTGGTTTTTAGTTCTAAGATATTTCAAAATTTTGGGATATTTTAGGTGTGTTTCTTATCTCTCTTGCTAAGGTGGTTATATCTATACATCCATTAGCAAGTTCTGAGATCACTGCATATTTCTCCCTTGTTGGAGAGCAAACTCACCATGATTTTCCTCATGATAGCATTATGAAACATTGATGGATGTATGATTTATTTTCAAAATAATGGAAAATATATAATATTTCTAATATATTTTATCATTTAAAGTTAATAACATATTTTACGTGCTCTATTGATTGGATATCTATTTTAATGCTTATTAATGGTTATCATTATGGGCATAGATCTAGGTTATAAACCCCTTTATAAATTATGATTTGGAAATGTGTTATTGATAACCTCTTAAGGACATCTTGAGTTTAATGATTTTATAGGAGAAATAATTTTAATCTCTCCTTACAATGAATGATATAGGGTCTTCAAAGATCATCTAAATATTTTCATTGTATTGGCACCAATGTTTGCAAGTCATTAATGTTGGTTTCCTTAGCTTATTTTCTTTAATATTCTATATTTATTTCAAATGAATGATGAAATGCTTGTTGAAATAATTATTATTATTTTAAAACCACCACACCACTCTTTTATATCTACCTAGCTCATTCTACCTACCCTACCCTATAAATAATACACCCTATTGACTATTTTAAGTGTTATTTGCTTATAAATGCATAAAATTTTCACAAATAACATGTGTTTGTATTTTGTGATTCAATGCCTAGTATTTTAGTCTTCATTTGGCTCTCTATTATTGAAAATTTATTTAAAATGAAGATTGTATGTACTTTTACACATGTCTTTAGTAGATTGTGTCTGGCATAGAGAATTTTCCCAACCCGTGTGATAATTCTTCCTTAGTAGACTATGTAAACTTGGTTATGTTTCAGTCATATTTATGTTTTTTGTGTGCCAATAATACCCATGGAGATTGAAATATAGTATCCATCCTTAAAATCAAGCCACTCCTTAGGTCCTCTCACCTAAGTCTAAGTAAATTCAAAGAGTATCAAGAAGCTGACCACACCCTCTATCAATGTCATTTAATCATTGTTTGTGTTTAGTCCATATTGATGCTAAAACCTTCCTTGGATATAATAACATAACTTTGGTTTTTTCATATTTATTTTCCATACTATGCAAGTGTGCAAGGCTGAGTATAAGAGGTGTATAACTAGGAACCAACACTCTACCAATGTCGTTGCTAGGGATACCTTAGCAATTATGTGATTGAGGACTCTTGTAGAGAGATATTATATTTTTAAGTTATAAAGATCTTGGTATTATATTTTTTACTCATAACTTTTGATGTATATTTTTAGTTGATTATCCATACTATCTCATGTGTTTGAAATTTGAGGTTATTTGAGCATGGTTTACTACTTTGGGTCATCAATGACAACAACACTACAATGCCACCATTTTTAGGGATACTTTGGTACTTATGTTACTAGTGACTCTTGCAAAGAGTTGTTATAGTTTCAGGTTCTAAACTTCTCTGTATTGTAGTATTTAATCACAACCTTTGATGCATAGTTTTAGACATTGTCTATTCATATTATCTCATGTGTTTAAAATTTGAGGTTATTTGAGCTTGGTTTACTACTTTGGGCCATCAACAACACCAACACTTCATTAGTACCATTATTAGGGACTTGAAATATCTGATAAATTAACATCTGCTAGATTTATTGTATAGAACTATTGATTTATTCATGTTTTAGAGTGATTTTCCCTTTTGAACACAACTATGGATTTTCATTGTCTTTATTGTTAAATCTCATCATTGAATTCAAAAAAGTGTAATTTTAGCATGTATAACAATGTGCTTATAATCAGTTATATTCTAGAATTTTTCTTCTAGTGGTGACCACAACATCTAATCTAGGTTTAAGGAAGACCAATTCCCACTTTTAATAATGATTTTAGTTATGAGTGTTAATTTACTTACAAATATGGAAAGATTAAGATAATTATTTAATAATGACTCATCAAAACAACTTGTCTCACCCACAACTATTCATAAAAAAAGGAGACAAGTTTGGATGCCAATTGAAGGACAAAGTTCAATAGCAAAGGAGTGCTTAGACTATTAAGATTATTGTACACCTAAAATTTTATTTTTTAAACTTCATTTAATTGAATATTATCATATCTCTCCAAATCACTTATATCCTTATAGTCCAATTTATTTCCTATCACCTTCTCAACTAGATGAATCTCCTCCTAAGTTTGATCCAACTTCACCTCACTCACCCCCACATAGCCCTTTGTCATTTGATCTTGAACCCACCATTGACCTAGTCATAAGGTATATATATCAAGATGATGAGAATGATTATCCTAAATTAAAAATTCCTAAATTTAGACCTATTATTTTTGTTGAAATAGAATTTTGTCCTAATTAAATTCCAAATGATGTAAGGAAATGTCTCCCTAATTATCAAGGGAATAATACATTGATTTATGATCAAAATTATGAGGGATTTTCACATTATCATTGAAGATTATGAAGTTAATCATGAGGATGCTCAAATTATGCTATTTATTCACATACTGAAAGAAGATGCTCATGAATGGTTCAATTACCTTCATTATGGATGTATTGATTCATGAGAAGAACTAAAGATTGTTTTCAAGATTTAATATGGTGATATAATTGATCCTAGGTTCCTTCTTATTGAATTATAAAACATCAACAAGAACCCTAATGAGTGTGTGAATGTTTCAATACATAGTTTAACAAGACTATGATGAGCCCACCTAAAAATATTACACCTAGTTATAAAACTCACTTGATTAATTATTGTGACTCATATGATGATAAGGTTTCATATTATGTGAGGGATAAGGCTTATATAAACTTGAGGTTTCAACTCAATATGGCCATACAAATTAAAAATAGTATAAAGGTTATGGGTAAAACTCTAAATAAGTGGGCTGATGTGAAGCTAGTCGCTGAAAAACTCAATCTAGTAAGGTAACTAACCTTGAGGAAACTAAGAAAACCTTGGCCTCTACTATCAAAGATATGTCCTAAAGCTATTTAGAGCTAATAAAGGGCTTCCTCATGTGTCTGAAAGCTAGGAGATAACTCAAAATTAGAATAAAGCACAAGGGATACCCCCTTTCCACATTAGAGATAATGATATAGGGAAGAAGCTTTCCCATGATGAAATAAATGATAAAAATTAGAGTAAAAGAGTTGGAAAGTAAGTTCCTAATCAATGGAATTCCAAGGGAAATTTTGTTAATTATGATATTGATATTGATTTGTGTTCTACTCGATTCCTAACCCATCCTCCTTGTGATACATTAGAATAGATTTATGAAGATATAGAACTTTAGTTTCCATCTGAAGATGATGAGATCTTAATATTTGATTGCTAATTCTGCCAAAGTAATATGTTTGCCTCCATATAATTATTGAGTGCTACTAGTGTTGATCAATTTTGTAGTGTAGTAAAAAAAGGTATGTTTCCCAACACTCAAAGATATTTGTGATGTTAACATGACACAAGTAAAAAAATTACCCCATCATGATTTTTATTTTTTATGATCCATGATGATTAAGAACTATTATGGGATAATCCTTTCAATTGAGAACATATGGCCTATTATTAATGAAAAAGTTTCCCAAGAGAAAGAATATAGTCTAATCATAAGTCAAAAAGGTGATAATCCTCAAGAAACTACCCTTATAAATCCAAGGGTGGGGGATGTAAGTAAGGAAATTAAGAAAACAAAATAAGTCCCTAATTCTTCCAAAACAAAACTTGTTTCATAAATTTCTAAATAAATAGGTCCTCCAATTAAGAATAGAATAGCTTTTTTGTCTATTATTCCTAAGGGTGTTAGTGATGTTAAAACAAATCCACATTTAAATAATACTATAAAAAATGCTAACCCATCCCCACTTTTTTCACTTATGACTTTAAATGACTATATTCTAGTTGAAGGTTTTGTTACCCTTCCACCCATTATTCCCCTTTGCCAATATAACATGTGTGATATGGCTTAGGTGTTGAGACAGTTGAAAATCATCATGCCACATGTTGAGTTATTATGAATTCATAAACATAGGAAGAAGGAATTGGATTAATTAGAATTAAATTATAACATATCTACTAATGATAATAATTCACCCCAAACACTCATAGAAGATGATCAAGAATCAAATGAGTTTTTTGAACTAGTTCTAGAAGCCTATTCGGGGACTTCACTAATAGAGAGTCAGCTGGATGTGGATCCATTTTATGCCACCCTACTAATTAATGGATTAATTATTCAAAATTCTATGTTTGATTCTAGAGATTTTGACAATGTGATACCCCTAGGTGTTTTTATTTATCTTGGAGTTGAAATCACATCAGCCTTTGGCAAGTGCTAGTCCATGGATTCATGAGAGGTACTGGTTATGGGACAAGTCAAAGCATTGGTCGTGTAGTTAGATGTGTATCTAGGTAAGTTATTAAATATGGATGTGGTAGTTTTTAACTTCTTTCATAAGTAGGGGATGCTACTATCATGAAAATGGTTTGTTATCATGGGTAGAAGTGTGCAAATGGACCTTTATTATGACACCATCCCTTTAGAGGGTAAGATTGTATGAGGCACTCTTACTTGGTTTGAGAATTTCCTATTAACATGGAATCGTGAGCCTAATTGTAAAGGGTAATTTTGAGCTAGTGGTCAAGTAGGTATACAATACTTATGCCATTAAAAATAAAAGGTTTAAGTAATATATAAATATTGTATGGGATTTATTAGAGTTATTTGGTTCAGTCAACATTTATTATCATGCTATAAGTTTCAATGAAGAAGCTGATAGATTTATAAGCTTAGGTGTTTAATTTGGAATTGAAGGTATACACCTTCATTGTCAATATGAAGTGGACATGCTTGTTAGGCCTTTCATCCTAGACAATATCCATCATTATAAATCTATTAATTATGATGAATAAATTAAGAGGTTTCTAAATTATGAAGTTGAGTTTCAAGATCAACTCATGGACTTGGAATCCATGGTTTAGGTTTATGATAGAAAGGAAACCTTGTTTGGTACAGATATAATTCAACTAAAGATAAACATTCTCTCTACGGGATTAGTGAGTTTAGAAGCATCTTTTGATGGAATAGACTAAATTGAAAATCAATAATTATTTATCTCAAAATATCTAACTGAGTGTAATTTGGGTTCTCAAGAAAATCCTAGGAGGGTCTAGCTAGGTACTCACCTAAGCACAATAGAGAAACAATATTACAAGTAGCTATTAAAGAAGTACCAGGATTATTTGGCTTGGTCTTATTCTAAATTCAAATTGTATAGGGAAGATTTGTTTCAACATGTTATCCCATTGTAGTGTGACATCAAGCCTTTTAGGAAAAAATAAAGACCTATTAATCCTATATCAACTAGCAAGATACATGATGAGTTAAAGAATCATTGGTATAGTGGAATTAATCATCCTATCATGTACTCATCATGGGTGGAAATGTTATTCCTTGTGATAAAAAAAATGGTGACATCTGCTTGTGTGCATATTTCCAAATTTTGAATAAAGATTCTTTAAAATATAATTAAACCTTGCCCAATATTGATAACCTCTTTTAAAGTGTTATTGAATCATAAATGTTGTCTACATTAGTTAGTTTTTTAGGGTATAACTAGGTTGTGGTGAACAAATTAGAGAGACTAAAGACTCCATTTGAAAGGCCTTGGGGTACTTATGTTTACATGATGATGCCCATTGGGTTAACAAATATCAGTGTAACATTTCAATGAGCTATGAATTATAATTTTGTAGGGGTAATTAAAAAATTCATAGTTGTGTATCAAAATGACATTACCATGTACTCCAAGAACATTAAAGAACATTTGGAGCATATAGAGAAAGTGTTCATTAGATGCAGGGAGTTTGCTATTTCACTTAATCCTAAGAAGTATCACATTAGATTACAAAAGGGTAAGTTTTCAGATATATAGTGTGTAAATATGGAGTCATGATAGAACATAAAAGAGCGAAAGCTATTGACAAAGTTCCTATCTTGTAGTCA
This sequence comes from Torreya grandis, assembly GCA_037957365.1. Lineage (NCBI taxonomy): Eukaryota > Viridiplantae > Streptophyta > Pinopsida > Cupressales > Taxaceae > Torreya > Torreya grandis. Next base: position 505,261 of record JARHVA010002710.1, on the reverse strand, counting down.
AAGAAGGGAATTCATTCCTTTTTTGGAAAAATCAACTTCGTAAGATGGTTTATGTCTAACTTTAGAGAGATAACTTTGCATATTACTTCTATATTGAAGAAGGACTAGGCTACCAAGTAGGAAGGAAAGGTTGTGCAAGAATTTAATGACATCAAGGGAGCCTTGAAATACCCCCTATCTTGGCTAGCTCTAATTACACTAAGGAATTTCAAATATTATCTTCTACATCACATAGTACCATATTTTTTGTTCTCTTATAAAATAATGATGATGATCATGAGCAGCCTATGCAAATCTATGTAATGTTGTAGAATAAATTATACTACTAAGGAAAAAATAAGCATTCACTCTCTTGAATGCTATTAAAATGTTCACAACTTATATTCTAAGTTTAAAGATTTTTGGATATGTCTTGCATACAATGGTAAGGAAATCATGACTCAAATTGAAGCATAAAGTAAGAGATGTAGGTGGATAAACACATTACAATAAAACAACATGGATATTCAGACCACCATGTTAGTAAGAGTGGTGGGTCTAGCCAAGCTAATGGCTGAGACCATTTTGGAATTTGTTGAGGTAAACCCTATTATTTTAATGGTGACAATTATTTGAATAAGATTAACATGCCTTCATGGTATAAAGACATTATTTACTACTTGAAAATTCTAAATTATCTACATAATTTAGATAAGAACCAAATAAGAAATGTCAAACTTGTTTCTCAAAAATACCTCTTGATTGAAAATGGATTGGCATGGGAGAATTTAGATGGGGTTCTCCTAAGATGCTTGGTAGAATAAGAAATTATCTATTTAATTGAAGATGTTAACAATGGAGTATGTGGTGGTCACATTGAACCTAAAGTCATAGATCATAAAATTTTGAGAGTTGGTTATTGGTTTTCATCACTATTCAATGATTATGCTTAGAAAGTTAGAAAATGCAAGAAATGTCATCTTTTTGTAGGAAGGTTGAAAACTTCAAGTTATCTTCTCTTACATCCTATAATGATTGAAGGTCCAATTAGATAATGAGGAGTGCATTTCAATGGGTAAAATATTTATTCATCGAGAACAAAACATAGATGGATATTGGTTACAATTAAATACTTCACAAAATGCATTGAAGTGGTCCCTACAAAGAAAACTACATACCAAGTGATTATTGACTTTCTATTGAATCAAATTATTTGTAGATTTGATGTGCCTATCAAGGTAATTGATGATAATGCCATGAGTTTTAGAGATAGTCCTTTGGTGGCATTATGTAAATAGTATAAGATCACATTGACTTATGATTACAAATACAACCCTCAGGGGAATGGTTAAGAAAAATTTATTAATAAAATCTTGCTCAAGATCATTAGGAGAGCTTTGGAAGTTAAGAAAAAGAAGTGGTGTGAATAGCTAAAGTTTTCCTTGTGGGATGATAGGATTATGCCTAAGAGAGCTACATGTAATAACCATTTTGAGCTTATTTACGAAGGTCAATAAATTTTTCCTAAGTATTTACAGTTACAAACCTATCAATTCATAAAATAACATGGAGGAAGATGATGACATTAACTGCTATGAAAGTAGAATGAACTAGATTATTGTGTTTGATGAAAATAAAAGACAAACTCATCAAAGACACCTCAAGTTCATGGAAAGACTCAAGAGAATATTTGATAGAAAGGTCACTTCAAACAATTTTTTAAGTATGTGATCTAGTTTTTATTTGGCACAGTAGGCATGAGGAGAAATCTAATTATGGTAAATTTGATGCTTTGTGGATGGGCACATATTCCATTGACTGTAGGATTAGGGAACACACTTTATTCTTGAGAGACCTAGATGATGAGATACTAGAACTACCAATTCATGGTATACATCTAAAATACTTCTTTGACTGATTCTATGAATATGTAAAATAATTTATAGTGTGTAGTTTTTATATTCTATTATTTTGTTATCCCATTAGATTGGGGCTTTTTTGAGATTTCATTTTGTCATTTTTTATCATGTGTTCAATTTTAGATTCTTGTGCTCTAATTTCATTCATATACCCTTATCTGATTGAGTTTACAATGGTGTTTTTATGAAATTATAAAATTTTAGAATTTATGGCCCAACAGTTTGGCACCTGGTAATGTATTATGGGGTTTTTTTCACACCAATAGGGGATGTCCATCCCCAAGAAAGATCTAGTGTTAGTGCTGAAATTACACTGAGCAGTATGTACCCTATTTACAAGAATTATTTCCTTATTTTCTAACCATTGCCATAATCTAAAAATGTGTACCTATTTTATAAAATTATACTTTCATATTAAAGATTATAAAAAACCTACTTTTTCCTTGTGAAAATGTTGTCCAGTCCTAGTTTTAGCTAAATTTTAACATTTTCATGTTTTAATGAGATTACAAGGTTTGTGATAAAAATAATCAAGCCAAAGAATATAAAATAATGTTGAGTATGTTATTTCCATTGTAAAAGAATTTTGATGTGACTGGATTATCAAGGGTGATTTTAATTTTTCAATATTAAAAATTACAAATGGAGCTGCAAAGTCCATTGGAGAGCTTGGAGGGATAAGTAACATGTAAAAAAAAAAATATTGAAAATTAAACTTTCAAAGTGTGGATAACATTCCCAATTCTATCAGTCAACATGTAGGAGAATTCCAACAAAGGATGTAACTTAAAGATTGTTATCTATGACATTGGAAATGATAAATCAAGACTCAAAAGTTTTAAAGCACACTATGTGAAAATTTTAGATTGAAGGCTAAAATGAAATGTAACTTTTTCAAGGTAAGGCATTGTCCAAAAAGAAGCAGTGATGTTTCAAGTGAAAGTAGAGGTTGATGTGGAACACAAGTAAGGCCATGAAATTATTCTATAGGCCATGTGGATATCTCTACCCATACCAAATTACATATCTTTCCCATATGGAGGCATAATAAATAACAGCAAAGTCATAAAAGTAGTTTGGAATTGATAGGGTAAAGTGTGGGCCCAAGTAAAAAGGTTGAGAAACATTTTAGGAGAAAAAACAATCTTTCAATTTATAGATTATACATAAAAGTCTAAAGGGAATTGGTTATTGGAAAAACAAAACATAAAAGCCATATTTGTTAATGTACAAATTACATGTTAACCTCTAAGACCCACAACCCAAAATAAGGGAATACACAATAGAAATTTTATCTAGGAATGCAATATGCAAATCTTAAAAATATAACTTATAAAAGGTTCTCCCATATTTAGAACCTACTATGAAGGCATGAGACCACATGGAGGAAACTTACATTGAAGTCTAAAGGCATGGTGAAAATATCAATGGTTAAATAAAATTTTAAAAATTGGAAGTTATAACTTCCTCATCAATTTTTGGAACCTGCAAAAGCATATGGTAGAAATATGAAGCTAAAAACCATATTTCAAATAGTGAAAATAATATATTATAGGTTAGTATTTGAAAAATTCTAACATAACTAGAGGGCACAAGGATCAAAAAGTCCATTAGAGATAAGACAAAATCCATGTGCCTATAACAATTTAAGAGGCAACTTGAAGGAAGAATAAATATGACAGATGTAGCTTTGTATATCTCTACATTTTTAGGTTTCAATGTTAGTTTCGTATGAATAGAAGTAGCTATGTGGAAGAGGCTAAGAAAGAGGAGGAAATATGAAGATACTATTCAAGGTCTATGGAATATCTGATAGGTCCTGTAATGCTAACAAAAGAGGAGTGGAATAAGCTTAGTGACATACTAAACTACATTCTTTTTGAGGGATTTTATATGTTTTCTAATAAATAGCCTCCCAATATGGTATAGGTGTCTTAAAATTCCACTATCAGTAATAATGTAACTTGTATTGTAAATAACCTAAAGTTATAAATCATGTGTGGAAAGTTTGAGAATATTTATATTGGTCTTAGACTTTACCACAAGAGCATTCACTATGAATTAAAGCTAAAGTTTTATGGTCTTTCTACTCCAAAAATATCTCTTATACAGAGTGTTAGAAGTGAAGTAAAATAGTATGCATTGGTTTCTACATTTTTTTTACCATCCCTTAAGATAAACCATAGATTGGAAACTCTTTGCAACTATGGCTCCTTTCTATGTCACATTTTGGATGGCAATTTTTGGATGCTATTTACATTTCCTAAAACGGAGTAATTATGTTAGACCTGACATGGAACTAGAGTCTAAAATAACTTTACAAATAAATTTAGATCAAGTGACATATCAAGATAAAGAATAATTTCATCTTGTATTAGAAGAGCAAAGTAAGTTTTCTCTTGACATTGATTTGGATGACTTGAAAGTGAGATGGGCATTTGAGAAAATAGACTGTGATGGAAGATACAACCAAATACTAAAAGATTTTGGTCATTTTACTTGGAGCACTAAAAAACGAAGATGAAGTTGATATCCAAATAATTAAACTTCAAAATCCATGCTACCTATCAACATGAATTTCAATTCAAGTACTAAACTTTGGGATTCACTTTTCAGCTACAAGATATAGTACGGCTGTGAACCTCTTAGCAATGCTTGATGAGTAAGGTGGAAGGAATGATGGGGTATGTAGTAAAAATTATATAATGGGACTCACATATTTATATCCAATAGATCTTATAGGTGAAGCTAGGGTTATCTTTTTTGGGGGGGGGGGGATAGATAATTTTATTATAGAATGGTTACCTTACTGGTTAATATTTTTTGGGTCATACTTGTATATCTTAGAGTCTAAAATTTCTCAAACATATCAGAGATCTTGTAGTATGAGTATGGGACAAGTTTCACATATCCCTTCTATAAGTGTTGGAGGATCAAATTTTTCTATGGCCATAGGCATTATGGGTTTTGACCTTTAAAATCCATTGGAATTATCTACCATAGTGATTTTATAGTAAAAAAGATGCAAAGGCATAATGGATGAAGTCTCTTGTTCAAGATACACATAAAGCATCTTTTCATCCATTTAAGTTCATGCCTTGAGATCTAAGTAGTTGGGAATCAAAAGATGAACATTTTGAATTAACATTTCTATCAAAAAGGTAAATTTCTCTATTATCAGTTCCCCTGTAGAGTTGAAGATTCTTATCTATGGAATTGAAGAAAATTCAACTAAAATTAAGGTCCATGAAGATTTCAAACAGGAACACAGTGTTACATTTTTTAAATGTGGAATTTATAAATTGCTGTCAAATCTCCACCACCTATAGGCTAAACACATGGTCAAAGACAAAGCAAGAATTTATATGCCAAATATAACTTTGCATCTTTGTAAATAGAAAATTACACTTGAATTTCCAAAGTCCATGATAGAAATTTTGAGGGGAACTGCAACACTAGATTGTAAGTTATAAAATTACGAATTACAAATGTAGTAATGACTTTCTGATCTTTGCCAAATTTCAACGTTGTAGTTGGGGTGTGAAATTGTACCATACAAAGGAGGTACAAAATTAAAAATTGGACCTAAAGTTTTGTATAAGATAGAAGTGGTAAAATAATGCATTTAAGCATTATAAAATATTTTATCATCCCTAAAAGGGTAAAATGGTAAAAGGAAAAGGCACATTGGAGTCAAAAAGTAAAAAAATGAACTTAGTGTTGTATTTTCTAATGTTTGGCTCATGTTGAAAACCTCCATGTAAGAAAAATGTTGTGGGCTTTATGAGGCCAAGGTAGGCCATTCCAAGCATATTTTTCAATTGGCCATAGATCCTTCTTTGCTTTTATCATAAATGAAATATTAGCATGAAATAATTAGATAGAAAGGATTTTTATTTGAAGGGAGTAGGGTAATTGCCCAGTAGTTTCCAACTATGCAAATGATTAGTTAAAATCACGTTCAAGCTATTTTATAAGAGGAAAAGGAGTTTGTTTTACTCACACTATAATATTCTCCCTCAAGCCCAAATGCAATGCATTTACAAATGAGGAAATTAAGGGTTTATTTCAAATCTCATCATGATAAGGATAGGTAGTTTCTTGAATGATTTCCTTACAAGAATAATAGATTGCAGTTATGACAAAGGGCATCTTCTAGCTGAAACATATTCTCAAGATATTTGGGATGAGAAACTTGTTTAAAATGTTGGTTTCTCCTCTTTGAAAAGGTTTTTGTTGGTTTTTAGGTCTTAGGATCTTTTAAATTTATAAGATCCTTGTGTGTCTTATCTCTCTTAATAAGGTGGTTGTAGCTATACAACCATTACCAATATCTAAGAGCATTGTACATGTCTCTCCTATTCAATAGGAAACTCACCATTATTTTCCCAATGGGAGCATTCTAAAACACTAATGTATGTAAGATTTATTTTCAATATAATGGAAAATATCTATGCTTTCAGCTATATCTTATCATTGAAATTTAGTAAAATATTTTACATGCTATGTTGTTTGGATATATAGTTTAATGCTTGTTTTCATTTTGGGCATAGATTTAGGTTATAAACACCTTATGCATTGTGATTTTTAAATGTGTTTTTGATAACCTTTTAAGGACATCCTAAGTTTTTTTATTTAATGGTATAAAACATTTCAATCTTTACTTGTAGTGTATGCTTTAGTGGTTTCAAATATCTTCTAAATATTTGCTTTGTATTGGCACCAATGGATGCAACTCATTCATGTTAGTTTCCTTAGCTTGTTTGTTAAGTCTTATACATTTATTACAAATGAATTATGTAATTCAAGTTGAAATAATTCCTTCTCCTTGAAAACCACCACACCAATCTTTTATATCTACCTAACTCATCCTACCTGCCCTATGCTACAAATAATAAACCCATTTGACTATTTTATGTGTTATTTCCTTGTAGATGTATAAAAATTAAATATATAAAATGTGTCTATTTTCTACTTCAAATTGTAGCATTGTAATCTTCTATTTGGACCTATATTTTCAAAATTATGTTTAAAATGATGTTTCAATCACTTTTAAATTAGTAGCTTGTATCTGGACTACAACATTTGGTCATCCCATGTGACAACTCTTCCTGAGTAGACTATGCACACTTGTTTATGTTTTGGCCATATTTGTGTTTTTTATGCTAATAATCCACATGGATATTAAACTATAGTATCCTTCCATGCGAGCAAGCTACCCCTTAACTCTCACCTTGGTCCAAGTACAGCCAGGAGTAGTAGGGAGATGACTAAACCCTCTATCGGTGTTTTCAAGTCATTCTCTATATTTAGTCCATCTTGATGTTAAACCTTTCCCTAGATACAATAACATAACTCCAAGTTTTTAATTTTCATTTTATCTATTATCCAAGTGTACAAGGATAAGTGAAATAGGTGTACAACTGAGAACTAATAGCAGGGAGATCAACATGTCAACAAAAAAATTTCCTTGTGTATATTATATTAATTTAATCACTATAGATTAAATTTATAAATATTTTTATATCTCATTAGTATACAATTACTTATTAATGGATCACATATCCTCTACACGAGAGTCATCCTCATGCCATATATTTGATACATAGGTTCTTGCGGCATCTCTTCAGTTAAACTCCACCTTCTATTTTTTTGGTCTTTTTTTCCATTATTTTCTACTGAATTTCATCATACTTGTGTGTTTATAGATCATGCTCATATATTCCCTCCATGATAAAAAAAATATATCTCTTGTTTACCCCCAAAAACCATGCCTCATATAGCTTATATTCTTTGCATTGGTGATATGCATAAAAACATAGCCAACCATTAGTAAGTTTTATAAGATAGTATTTATCATCAACTTATTAATCTCTAATAGATATTATTAAGGTAATAATTCTTAGGTTCATGAAAAAAAAATTATTTAGCCTCCTCCATACAATAATAAGTCGATACATATAATTCCATCATGTAACTATCTAATTCACCACACTACAAGATATAACTTTGGTGCATATTACGTTTTGGTCCTCTAACGACTCTATGTGATTTTCTATCCAAGGTCATTTTCACCTAGCCTTATATTCATATTTATAACATATGTGTAAATAGATGCATGAAAAAATTTTATTAGATCATATAAAAACACTTCATAAAGTGCATTATGTAGGTTCTCTTCCACACTTTCATTTAGATATTGATTTCCATGGTTGTGATGCTTCATCATAAATATTTCCTCCACTTTATCTAACCATCACATAATCATTTCTAGTGAGATCTAGTACATCATCCCTAATCATAATTACACTTGAAAAACTAGACCAGCACATGCATTTAAAAACACTATCTACCCATGCCAACATATCATATAAGTTACCCTTGTGTGTTCATGAGGTGTAAATAAGTATCAGATGGGGTAGGGATAGTTGGAAATTGTGACATGGTACATTAATATTGAATGAATTCTTGTGTGGACGTGAATAATTAAATGTATATTCTACACTATTGTATCAACACATGGTAATACATAAACAAAAAATGAATAATACTAGAGAACCACTATTCTACCTATGTAATCATCCTACCAAATACAAGACGTTGCCAAATATAATATTAAATTTAGTTGATAACAGAATTAGTTTGAAACATATTAGCATTATTTCATGGCCATAATTGGGGATAAAATAATAAAATGAACAATTATATCCATATATATTACTTATCAAATCATGGTTATAAGGTGCACCAGGGAACTAATAATGTCTAAGCTAAATTTACATTCTCTCTCTCAATTTTGAAAATGTTTCCTTTCTGCACAATGTGCTATTTGTTGATAAAATAGTAAAAATTTTATTATCCATGTCTCTGTGAAATAATCCACTTTATTACATTTTATAAGATTTTAAAATCCCTACATGTCACAAGGTTTCCGAACTACTACCAACTATAAGCTAATGTGACTTCCACCAACTCAAAACTAATGCATCATCCTATTTGGCATTTCAAGTTGATTCATCCCATCCTCATAGTCATATTTCAACTTCATTTTAGGGAAACATCAGTGGGTAGTCACTTGCAGTATTCATCTATCAATAATTGCACTGACTTTTGTAGGTCAAATACTGACACATAATTGCATACACCATTTAGTTGGCTACCTTGTTTAAAGGGAATTTATGGACTCACCTTTCAATGTGTGTCATTATTTATTAAATTAGGGAATTGGTTATAGGTTAGACATAGTAATAAATGATAGGATACAACAAAGGGGTCAGTAAACCTAATGTTGTTGGAGTGTACATTGAGGTTAAGTCATTTTATGCACTTATGTTTTATCTATCTACACACCCATAAGAATATGTTTCATTCATTACTATCGGTTATAAACATTTGTAGGTACTCTTAAAAGGGTGAGGTATGCTATATAGATGTATAACTATGACCCATACATATTGAAATGAATCATAATAATTATGGTCCTATGACATATTCATTGTTCATTTTTATTAATTTATTTTGTATGTGAATTATTGGTTAAAGTTAAGGCCTAGAAGCAACCATTTTTTTTATTTTATCCTTATTTATTCTTCATGTGGTCTTATTCGTTTATATTTCATATGTCTAATTTTTATATTAAATTCTCATTTTGCCATGATGCAAGGTGGATCAAAATATTACAGTAATTCTGATTTATGCTTTAATGTGGGTCTTTATAACCTCATTCAATGTTTCATTTCTATTTTCCTATCTATATTTTTAGGTTATTTGCCTTCTATTTGGTTGGTTTGAACATTGATAGGTTCCTAATTAAATACATGAGATGTCTACATATGCAAAGCCTCTTATAGGGATTTAAATAACACATATCAAGATTCATCTTTAAACATTAAAATATAGTAAAAAAAATTATATATTTCAAATATTAAGGACTTGTAACCTATTTTAATTATATTTTGTACAAAGGTAATATTAAGGGAATGTTCATGTAAATACACTTCATTTAGGGATAGAAGATGAATCCCTTACTAATAATTCAACTCTCATGCAAAACATAACTACATTGAATCATATTCGAAGTGTGTGGGATATGTAACTACAAATACTTTATGAGTTTTATGAGTTAGGTAACAACGGTAGACTTATCTTTGTTCGTCTTTCATATTTTTGAGGCAAAAAAGGCCAAAGATAAAATATAAGATAAATCAATTTTTTCATCCATCAATAAAATATAACATAACCCTACATTTAATCTTCTAGTGCATCACCTAGAAATTTTTAGAGTCTAAAAATCATCAATGTACATATTTTTTAGCATGGTATGAAATGAACAACTACATAGGTACCCATTATTTATCACTTAAATTTCATTTGTTAAAAATTTATAGACCTTCATTTTTTTTCCATAGTAGGTTCATGTCATATTTTTATACTCCCTGAAAAAATTTCTTATTGAATGATGCATGAAAGGATTTTATGATGAAATCAACATTGAGAACTCGATAATCAATACATATGTATATATGCCCATTATTCTTGAGCACTACTTTAAATTTCCCATATATATTAGCTTCTTCTATAAAAGTCATGTACCATTCACAAATGTGATCTTCATATTTTAAAAATAATAATGTGTACCTTAATCTTGGAGTACCTTCTTAGGAAGAGGTATTGAAATTCATGGAGGAGTTCTAAGATTCATGAACAATCTTTGAGATAAAATTAAATACCAATGTGGACATTTTTAGCTCTTCTTCCTAGCCAATATTGAATTTAGTTGTTTTCAAGGGTTCTCGATAGCACTTGTGTTGACTACTTTTCACATGCTTTACTTATCACTTCCCTAATAAGTATCTATTTGTAGGTAACAAGGGTAATTGTCATGGGGTTATTTATTCACCTTAAGTATAATTATATCCTTCTTAGTTGTTTATTACCAATTTTATGCTATCCACACTAGCTAATTATTAGATAACTCTAATAAATTTTCATATTAGAGTCCTCAAATAACTTGGGAAATGTGAGTCACTTCTTTATACAAATTTAACAGAGAAATTTTTAGACTATGAATTAATCTTATGGAATAATGCAGCAAATGAATTACAGTTGTTTGACTAGCTGTAGATTGAATGACAACAAATAAAAGTTATATATTAATTTATTATTTAGGACCATTTAATGTATACCATACATGGGCCCAAGTTTTTAGATTTCATTAAAAACCACAAATTAATAGTCCTATTAGGAAATAAGGTGTGTACCTTCTCCATTTGTCTTCATACTTATGAATATCCATCCATAAATCAAGGTTATTAGTCTATGTAGTTAATCTATGGTAGTCATTAATCTAATATGAAGCATATGACATCCTTAAATTTGGTCCATATGTAAAAATTTATCTTGTGAATAGCCCAAAATCATGTAATAATACTCTTCAAAGTGTATATTAATACACACAAGTGATCATTCTCCTTGGGGATACATGCCTCAAGGTCCTACACTAATGGGGTACCATTCATACATCCATATTATAATGGAAACAAAATAATTTCTCCCTTGATAATGTAGAACACTTTCTTATTCTTGGATACAATGCATGGTATCTAGATATTCTTACCATTCAAAAAAGGATTTATGCTATCAAGAAAAGCCTTATATATTTAGGAAGCCATAGTCCATAATTCTTATGTTTGGATTAATATTTATATACCAATTATGGGCATGATCTTAAAAAATCATGCAAAATTGGGATGCCTCTTAAACCTCTTCCACCTTTTCCTATTGGGGTTGCAGCTCTAGTAGTTCTTACAATAAGTTGTAACACTACTCCTTCACTTGATTTTAGTTTTTTTATCTTATCACCACTCTGATATATCCTACCATTCTACCTTACACTATGATACTTTATTAAGGGCACATACCCCCTCCCATAGACAACATTTCATACATATTTCAACCCAAACATATCATAGGACATGTAAATGTTTATTTAAGTGGTAGGTAAGGAACTATTTGACGTAAACCACATACTTCTTCTTTCCCTACTAAAAGCTATCTTCTAATTTAAAAAAACACAATCTCTTGGTTACTTTCCAAATCTTGTGGAAAAAGTTCTTAAGTAGGCATTTAAGGTAGATGGGAAATAGATATGTCCCAAATAGTCTTTCCAGTTATATCATATGTTTCTTTAGGAGATTCATCTTCACTTTATAGATCCCATCCTAAATCTCTAGTACAGACTTATTTTTGAATGAAACAAAAATCCTGTATTCAAGAGTCATCCCGATGCCACTCCCATATTGTACAGATTCTCACAACATCTCTTGAGTTAGACTCTTCCATTTTTGTCATTTTATTTTTTACCATTGCCTTATAGTGAAAATATTCATACTTTTACATCAAAATCTCACATTTATTTGGTCCCATCATGAGGAAGCCTTTATACCTTGTTATGTCCCAAAAATAATGCCCCCTTCCACTTACACACTTACCAGTTCTCATATTCCCAAGAACTTAGGCAACCACTAGAAAGTTTTATATGCCAATATATATCACTAACTTATCAATATCCAACAACTATTATTTTAGATATAAACCTCTAAGTTAACATAATAACTATTAATCATTATCCTCTAGGTAATAATATATTGATATAAAAAAATGGCACATTATTTTTTCATGTACTACACCACCAGATATGAACATATCTAGTCTAAAATATGTTCGAGCCTTTCAAATGCTCCACACATTATTTCATCCAAGGTTATTTTCACCCAATTTTACAATTCTTGTTCATCACATATGTAGTAGTCCACATGTCTAAATGTGTTTTTAGTTCACAAAATAACCTCATAATGTCCATTATGCATGTTGTCTTCCACCCATTCCATACTCACTTGGTTTCCATGCTTAGCATGGTTCATCAAAAATATTTTCTCCACCTTACTTAAAAAATGCTCAATATGTTATAGTGATATCTTGTACATCATCCCTACTCACCATTATACAAAAATAATTCAAATGAGACCTAAAAAATGGAATCATAATTATTGTCATAATTTAGTCACATGCACATAATTTGTGTGCCACATGTGCATTCTCAAACACTATGTATCCATGTCAAGATATCATGGATGTTATTATTGTATGCTCTATGATTCTTAAACAGAGATATCATGATGGGTTAGGGTTAGTAGGTAATGAAAACATAGTACATTTGTATTGCACACGTACTTGTGCACATGAGAGTAATTGAAAATGTATTTTACATTATTCTATAGAAACATGGTGATAAATGAGCATACAATGAGTGATAATAGTGAACTGCTATTTTACCTATGTAATCATCATATCAAAAGCAACACATAATTAAATAAATAGATAAATTCAACTAATATCAAGAATAGTTTGAGACATATCAAAAATATTCCATGTCCATAATCATAGATACACCAATAAAACCAATAGTAATAACCATATCAATTAATTGTAAACTCATTGTAGCAAAGTGCATCATGGCACTGGTAATATCTAAACTAACATTACACTATCTCTCTTTTTCTAAATTTCCTTTATACACAATGAGCTCTATATCATAAGACCAAAACATTTTCCCTCTGGCCAACTAGGTCTCTTTTTTGTATACATTTTCTAGACTATAAACTCTATTCAATACAATTTTATAGACTTACTACATTTTTCCCATAGCAAGTTCACAATCATATTTTTCTAGAAGTGAAGTAGTCACTTTCTAAAACTTATATTAGTCTAATAAATCCAAAAATAATTACATGTATTTATTTTCATCTCTTTTTTATTTTTATTTTTATTTTTAATACTATTCAAATCAATTGCTATAGTTTAGGTTTTATTTTTAGGCCCAGGTTAGATCTACTTAATTTTGTTTATTATTAGTTTATAGACATATCTTGTGTCTTAGTTTTTATTTATTATGCATATTTAATTTTTCATTGTGTGCATTCTAGTTAACACACAAGCATTACATTTATTCATGAAAAGGGAGAAATGCAATACATTAATTAAAGGAGAATAGAGGGAGAGTTGTTTTTGGGTTAGTTGATACCAAAAGTATCTCCAAGTTTTTTACACCACTAGTATTTTAGGGATATCAATGCAAAATATAATATCATATGTTGGTTTCTCCAAAATAAACTCTAGGACCCTAGAGCCTACCATTTTAGTATTATAATGGGTTTCAATTTGGGTAAAAGGGAGACCCCAATAAAGATATCATGGAAGGTACCCAAAAAATAATAGAGGTTGGTATAGATAGGGATATGATAGAGGAATGGCATGCATAAAGGATACTACACATTCCATATTGCATAAACAATATGCATATGGATCTCATAATCATTATGAATTTTTCCATAAGCCCCAAACACATGAATCCATTTGTTGTCTTAGAGATGCACAATAATATAAAAATTATAAAAATGGTAAAATGACAATGAATAAATTCTATGTCTTGATACTACATAAAGGTTCACATCACTTAAATAGGATTTTGTGCCCCCAGATCCAACAATGAGATCCTAGAAGATACGTAGACCTCAATCCCCCAAGTTAAAATCTATAAATTCAAGTAAATAGAGAGAGAACACATGATATTTGAAAAAATTCAAAAATATTAAGAGGCAGTATAACACCAAGAACAACTAATAAAATAGTTCATTAAAACACATCGTTATATAATATATAAATGGATTAGAGAAATAAATAATAACGATAACCACTCCAAAATAAGAAAGAATTGGTAATAATAAAACAATGAAAATTGGAGCAGGTATAAAGGATATTAGTGTTGGTTACTATCCTAATATGTAAAAATGAGATTCAATTTATATAATAGAGTAAAATATTAATAGAAAATAGTCAAAAGTTTCCTGAAAAAATGGCATGTTTTGAGGATAAAAAAGTATCATATTTGAAGCATATACCAAAAGTGAAATCAATAGTTTCAATGATTGTTACATAAATCAGAAAAAATATATAAATATTGGAATAATTAAGAGAAAGTGAAAATAATAGAAAACATATTTTGGAAAAAAATATTTAAAAAAGGGAGAAAAACATGTGTGTGTGTGTGTGTGTGTGTGTGTGTGTGTGTGTGAGTGAAAAGATAAAACAACAATGATAAACATGAAACTGAATGATCTAGGAATAAAGGATGGATTTTTATATTTGATTTTAATATTTGAAACTAAACTTGTGTGTGTGTGTGTGTGTGTGTGTGTGTGTGTGTGTGTGTGTGTGTGTGTGTGTGTGTGTGTGTGTGTGTGTGTGTGTGTGTGTGTGTGTGTGTGTGTGTGTGTGTGTGTGTGTGTGTGTGTGTGTGTGTGTGTGTGTGTGTGTGTGTGTGTGTGTGTGTGTGTGTGTGTGTGTGTGAGTGTGTGTGTGTGTGTGTGTGTGTGTGTGTGTGTGTGTGTGTGTGTGTGTGTGTGTGTGTGTGTGTGTGTGTGTGTGTGTGTGAAAAGAGAAAAAGAGAAAAAGAGAAAACAACAATGATAAACATGAAATTGAATGATCGAGGAATAAATGATGAATTTTTAGATTTGATTTTAATGTTTGAAATTGAACCACATATTTCTATTTCTAAACCATTCACATTAAAATATTATAATATATATCTACATGTGATATCAGGGGTTCACTTTAAAAACATGTCTCTTTGTCTTTGAAACCCTAGGTTCAATATCAACACTAGGTTTAGACCTAAAAAAAGGAATAAAGAGATTGAGTTGACCTCAACTAGTGTCTAATGAATGGCTAAGTATTTCCTACATATCTAATAATCTAAAAGGGAAAAAAAGTACATATTTATCACCTTAGGCGTAAGTGTGTAATTACATTTCTTTAATGAATTCAACTTATAGTCAAGATTTTAACACTTGATAAATGAAAAAACTTACATCACTTAGGTGTTTCAAATGAGGTTAGGGATTACTCTTTGTGGTTTATTTAAATTTAGACTTTAGATCAATTACTCTCAATATGAAAGTGCAAGAATACTCTTTCTTAATGTTTTATTGATAATACTAGAATATTAAATAGGCTTAAACCTATTATGTATTTATATGGGATTCTTGTTGTATTTTCTCTTGTGATTTACATTAAAAACATATGGGATGACCTATATAGATTATTCAATTTCAAAAATGATTATTTATTGGCATAAGGATAAGAGCATCAAAGTTAGATGCCTCGAAAATTCCATAAGATTTTAAAAATGTCAAACTTGTATGAAAAGCAAAAATATCGATCTAATGATTTAGTGAAACTTAGTGTATGCTAATAAATAGGAGAGGCATGAGATGTGGAGTTAATTTATTTGAATAATATCTAATCAATAATGTGAAACCCTTATAAATCATTTTATTAAGAGACAAGGGTATATAATATCTATATGTGTACGCACAAGTCATGTTAGGTGAATATTAGTCAAGACTAACAGTACCCAATATCTAAGATAAGATTTTAGTATATGAAAATTCTTACATTCAATTTCATTATTCAAATGAAATATAACTCTAGAATAAAATGATAAAGAGATTCATCTTAGCGTGTAAACACACAAGGTATTTAAAGACGAGTCTCAATAAGTGTATATTATTCCATGAAATAATAAATCTCCTTTTGTGAAATGAATTATGAATTTAAGATGAAAATTTTTAAACTAAAAGAGAAATTAAAGAATTTACATGTGAGTGGGCAAACCATGTTGACCCATGATGTTTCTCAAAAGGACTATTCTTGTTGATGCATTGGAAAATTGTGCTTCATGTTGAAGAATTTGAAGAATTAGGCTTTCTCCTAGATCATTGAAGATTGGAGGTGATCATGCCACATTAAATAAATGTACTAAGGGTAGGCCCTAGGTTGGTGAAATAATTTTATAAACCCTAAATATTAGTGTTATGCCATTGGGTGATGTTTAATGTCAACCACACTACTCATTTAAATTATGTTGAACTTTAAGATGAAATGAGGGCCTATATTAGACTAAATTTAGGTGAATAAAACACTACACATAGACATATAGATTATTTTTTTTCCTTTTGGCACCAAAGATGTCACATTAATGTCATCCTCTTGAAAATATAAATTATAACATTATTTTTACATGAATAATGTTCATTCCCCATAATCTAATCCAATCAATGGTAATAATAAAAGCTACAATATTGGATACATATATTTTTATCTTACCCCAAATTTTATCTAACTAGTACCAACATGATAGAGGATAATATAAATGGGGATTAGGCTTCATTAGGTCTCTTTCACCACCTTCAAGTGTCAGTCATGTGCACATTTTAATAGCAACTGATTATTTTATGAAATGGGTTGAAGCAGCTCCTGTGAAAAGAACCACCTCAGAAGTGTTATATAATTTTCTCAAAGAAAATATATTGGCACATTTTGGTGTTCTTTAGAATATTTTGGTAGATAATGCTACCAGTTTTTCTTCAATGGAATTTACTTCATTCTGCTATGAACATAATATCCCTCTTCCTCATTCATCAGATTATTACCCTCAAAGGAATGGACAAGCAGAGTCAAATAATAAAAATTTGATATCCATCATGAAAAAATTGGTGAGTGATAACCATAGAGATTGGCATAACAAACTATATGAAGAACTTGGGGCTAACAGGGTAACCCCAAAAAAAACAATAAGAATGGTACCTTTTAAGCTAGTGTATGGGATAGGAGCACAAATATCATTACCTCTAGAATTATCTATAGCTAAATTAAAAAATGTTATTGAAGATCAGTACTTTCAAGATTCTTTAGAGAAAAGAGTTATGTACTTAACTAAAAATGTGGAAGAGAGGAATGAACTAGTTGATCAGATTACTTCTCATCAAACTAGGATTAAAAAAAATTTGATCAGAAAAATAGACCTATAAAATTCATGGAAGGAGATGAAGTATTGCTATGGGATAAAAGGAAAGAACCTAAAGGAGCACATGGAAAATTTGATTCACTTTGGAAAGGACCTTTAAAAATTCATCAGGTACATGGTCCTAATTCTTTCAAATTAGAATATATAGATGGAACTATTTTACCTATGTCCTATAATGGATAGGATCTTAAGTTCTATCGACTATGAAACAAGTGTCCCCTATTTTGTGCATAGCCTTTCCCTTGTTGTCATGTTTTGTGTTTTCCTTTCCTATTATTGGTTTATCTTTCTCCTTTTCTTTCATCTCTATGTCTCAGTCTACATAACCAGAGTTTCTAAGTTCTCTACATTTTTGTCATAAAATACAGTCTCTAGTCAGAGCCAATGTTATCTTTTGAGTCACACTTATTCAATTTCTCATGAATATTTCCATAAAATAAGTTCACCCACTTATCACTTTTTGTGTGTAAATTCTTAAAAGAATGGAACCTTTGAACTTGAATTTTTTTTAGAGTTCAAGAGTTTAAAAGTTAAAAATCTTAGTAGGTTCAATGGTTTAATAGTTTCTCAAAGTGAAATGTCTGTCCCTTTGTGTATTTCAATTATGACTTTGAACCTTTCAATTGAACCTAAACCCTTTTTCAAAGTTCAAAATTTCAATGGTTCAAAAGTTCAATACTCGATGTTTTGTAAAGAGACATATTCACTTAGTTTCCTTGTATAAATTAAAATATCATTGAACCTACCATTTGAACCTATCACTTGAACCTAACATTTGAACCTACATAGTGGAGTTGAAAAGTTTAACGGTTTAATGTTTCAAAATTCAAAGTTTTTATAAAGATCATATGAATATTGGTTAGTCTGTGTAATTCATCTCATATCAATTAACCCTGAAGTTGAACCATATTTTCAAAATTTTAATGGTTCAATGGTTTAATGACAATACTCTCATCTTGCCCTAAGGCTTTCTCTAAGTTAAAATTAGTGGGAGATTTAGGGGAGAATATATCCAAAACTCATTATATAGATTTTTTTTTTAATTTTGATGAGGTTACAGATAATCATTACTCATCAAAATCATGCATAAAAAAATGCTTGCCATTAATGCATATTTCAGAGTATGTGTCTTATCAAGCATGTTTATCACGTATTTTTTTGGTTTAATTATTTGGTCTAGTTAATATATTTATTAAGAGAGAACAATTCAAATTTAGCAAACAAAGATACTGGGTGATATAAAGGAGAACAACATAGGTGGTATAAGATATTTGATTGATGGAATTCAGAGTGATTTTAGACAAATTTAAAGGTACTTTTAGAGCAAAAATTGGAAGGGATCCTGTCATCAAATAATCTGAGAAGGCCCTTATAACTACTCTACCTCCTCGTGCCACCAGAGCAAGGACCCAAAGTAAGAGAAAGAGTCAGATTTTTGAAAAGGTAATTGTGGATTTGAATTCTGAATAAGATTCAGGAGAAGCCAAAGGTGATAAAGAATTTGGTTCACTAATGGTAGAAGAGGTCAGTGAAGATCAATAGATAATGATTCCTTTTGATTCCACCAAACTAATGATTGTTTCAAATGTACCTTCTAATCAACCAAATCTTGATAAAGAAGCCTCAGCCTATGTACCTAAATGGCTAGAAATTTCAATCAACAACAAAAGGAAAATAATACCATTTTATTTTCCCTTAGAGGATATGGCGAGTAAATTTTTAGGGAAAACTCCTAAATCTAAAAAGTTAAAAACAACTTCTAGGGTAGACATTGACCGTAATATAGGAAACTGGAATGTAGAAATAGCCAGGCCAAGAACCAATGAAGAAGTTCAAGATCCTAAAATTTAGGATTTTACAATTGAAAATGTAGATCTTAGGATTGCATCATGTGCCATATATGTACATCACCTAGAAGCATGCACCAAAAGGATAGTCAATATAACCTAGAAGGATGAAAAAGATAAAAGGGAATTAAAAAAACTGTGTGGTCAATGGCAGAGTACATTGATGACATTCATAGTCTAGATCCACAACCAATCACCCAACTGCCCCTATCTTTTGATCCAAAATCACCTGTCAATCAAAGGATGCTAGATCAGATACATAGAGGTAGAATGGTTACTAGGGTGTTTGATAATTATATGGATAACATCATACAGAAAGTTACAAAATACATCTATAAATTGAAGAATGTGTATGATATAACCACAATTAATCTTAAATATTTGAAAACACAAAATGCCTTGTGGATAAAAGATTAAATAAAATGTATGAGCATGATGAACTAGATTAATGAAGTACAAAAGTATGGAATAATAAAGTTTTTATCAAAAAAGAACTTGACAGTTCTTGATGAATATGTATTATATGTCTGTAATAAAAATGTTGAATGGAGAAACTCAGTATCCCGAAAAGGATGAATGGAAATCACAAAAATGATCGAGGAAATAACTGAATTCATTCAGTAATTATAATAGGATCTAAAGAGTATTAATATAAAATACATAAAAGTTGATGTAAAACTAGAAAAAGACGTCAATATTGCAATTCAATCCTTTAGGGAAAGGATCAACATCATTAAAGAAAGTGACAACTTATCAATTGAAGATTTTTCTTAGATTTCAAAGGTAGATTCACTTCTTTGTCATTACATTGACACTCTCTCAGAACAAATAGAAAAGATGGGGAAAATTTGAAAGGAAGAGAACATCTAGAAAGCAAGGATAAAGCATGTCAACATTCCTAATATTTTGAAAATTTAGGAGTTTGTTACAAAATTTCAGGAGAGGAAATCTCAACGTGTCTACCCAATTGAACACAAAAAATATGGAGATCCTAGTCTGTCACTTCAACAATTATTTTACTTACATACTTTCTTTTATTTAATTATTTAGTTGATTTTCTATTTGAAACTTGATCTTTATATAATTTACAAAAACTAAATCTTGTATGGGTCAGAGTTATTTTAACTCTGGTTTAGTTTGACAGGTGGATTAGTTATGGAATATATATATATATATATATATATATATATATATATATATATATATATATAATTTACAAAAACTAGATCTTATATGGGTCAGAGTTATTTTAACTCTGGTTTAGTTTGACAGGTGGATTAGTTATGGAATATATATATATATATATATATATATATATATATATATATATATATAATTGTAAAAAGGGAGAGGGTGAAAATAGTTAGAAATTTTTGAGAACTGGATCACTGTTATTAACAATATATATGATGTTTTTCTGAAACATTTTTTATGTGCGAATGAAAAGGAGAATCAATTGTTGCATACTTAGATATATGTATTTGAGTATTTGGAATTTTATTTTCTATGTGAAATCTTATTCCTTATGGTAATGATTTTTCCTTTAGATAATTCATTATATGTGTTTTATCCTTTATTGGTTCAGTAATATATATGGTTATCTATTTGATTATTATTGAAAATAGAATCTATGTATTCTATTATTCATTACTATTATAAAATATCACATTTATAACGTGATGATGTATGGATGTTAGTTTACTTTAAAAACACTTTCTAGTTAGAAGTGTATTTGAATATTTGAATTCATTAAAGATCTTAAAGGGAGTTGTACCTTAATTCAGAGGGGAACTAGTCTTAATAGTTCACCCATTTTTTGTTCAAATTATTTGTTCTTAAAATAATAATTATATGGAGTCAGAATAAATTTTTTTTAGATAAGGAAAAATACGTTAGCCAACAATATCTAACATAGTGTTTTATATTTACATGCAAGTGGAGGTGAAGGTGCTCAGGATGAATCACAAGCTAGGGTAGGAAGTAGAGATGATGGGTTTGAGGAGACCATTATTGATTCAACACTTTGAGAGCTTACAGAACATGTAACTAATGACATTGTGGAAGAGGATTTGATAGAGTGGGTGATAGTTACATCCAATTTTTATGCTCATTTATTTGATAAAGCTATTATAGTGATAACTATATATGTGAGAGCAATGAGAGTGAGAGATGAGTTGAGGGATGAGCTAGATAGGCATATGATGCCTCCACCTAATTATGGATCGATGAGAATGAGGATTATGGATGAGTATATGAAGTTTTAGAGGAGGTATGATTATTTGCATGAGGAGCATAGTTGATTGCTAGAGCAAGATAATAATCCTAAGAGGCATTTAGGAGCTTAATGAGGTGTGAGGTCATTGAGTATAAGAGTGCATTATGGGACTAGTATTGGTGGGGAGAGTAAGATTGAGAGTGAGGGTATGATGCCCATTCATAAATGATTGTACCTTAGTATGATGTATATATTTTTAAAACATTATTATGTATATGGATATTATTTTTGATTTTGACTCATGTGTACCATGCTATTGATTTTATAATATATTGGTATATTTATTTGTAAATGATTGATTTAGAAGTAGTTAATTTGGTATTTATTTTGAGGTTGTGTATGTTTTGGTAAAATGGCATTTTAGGGTGTGATTTGATTATTCATGACATGTATAAGTGTGATGATTAGGTTTTATTTTTAATCATATGTAAGTAAAGAAATTTATTTTTTGTGATTTTTAAATTGATTTGGTAAAGTGAATTAGTTCAAGATAGGATAAAAAATAGGATATTGGTAAGGTCTAGTGTTGGATAATTTGGTTTAGCTGGGGATGTCTATTTGTAACTAGAAATACTATTTTTAGGAGGGGATGTGAGAGAGCATTTTGTGCTCAATTCTCTAAGAGTGGCTCAACAATACAAAGGCTGACCCTTTGTCTCCATCATTACCCACTAAGTGAAGCTATGTAATCATGTATATGATAATCAATGTTTGGACTATGTGTCCAATCCCTCTTAGTATGTGGCTCAAGAATATAAATCCTATCTAGTCCTTTGGATCCATTATTTCCCCATCAAGTGAAGTTATGAACTAATGCTGGTAAGAATGTGTGTCATATATCTATCTAAAGCTAGATGGCTAACTGAACAAGTGCCCATAATGCTCATGTTGTGTAGTAATAAATGTTATATTTGATAGTGTCTATGATGCACTAACTTTAATTATACATGGACACTTTGTAAAATGTAACCTCACTAGATGTGCAACTAAAATTATGAGTTATGGAGAAAGCTCATCTATGCACAATAGTAGTGGATTGTTGCATGAAATAACACCCTCTAGCCTCTATTTTGATGCATATGATTGAGGAATAGATTGAGAGGGAGCTAAAACTTATGATGGGGGATTATCTAATCTCAATCATAGTTGGTTACTATGTGAAATATGTCCCTAAAAATCTAACCATAGTGAATATCTATCTAGAGAAATACTTTATGATGTGGGTTTATTTGATCTTAATCATAATGGGTTGTTACATGAGATAGGACCCTAAAAATATGGCCATAGTGAATATCTCTCTAGATGGTACTCTACTATGGTACCTATGACTATGTTGTATATGTATATAGAACTGTACTATGCAATCTTCAGACTACACTACTATATGTAGATTATTCTTACTGTAATGGTTTTCAAACCTTATAAATAAGTGGAATAGGATGTCTCCAATGAGGCTTTGTCCTAGAACCTGTATTATTCTCATGATGAGTGATTTGTGATTCCTATAAAGGAATGTCTTAGGATGACTCAGTCATGGATGAATGAGTTTTATGGTTCCATGATGGAGGAGATCTCAGTACCCCCTATGTGAATGCTATGATGTGATTATTAACACATCTATTAATGTGATCCTTATGTCCATAAAAATAATTATATTTATGTCCACATATACGATGATAGTTATAAAATGATTGATGTGGCTATCTATGTAAGAGATGTGGATCTTGTTGATGAGTAAAAGGTAATGTGATTAATAGGTTATCTAGTAGTGATGATAATATGACACATGGGCTATCCCACTCTGAATCAAATTGTAATGGTGATTTGCTATTGTTATCTGTAGTGCATATTGTAGGTTATGTTCTAGATATTGACTCTTTGTTCTTAACTAGTTTCTTTTTTGGTTATGGTCTCTTCTATTGTTTAGGACATGGTAGATGTTTTGTGGTAAGAGCTGTAGTTGTAGATAATACTATAAAATCTAGAGTAATTATATCAACTGAATCTACCTCAATCAATCCAAATTTCTTTTCTAACTCTATAACTATATAGCATAAGTGCCTGAAAGATGACTCTATCTAATATAATAGATGCTTGAGGAGAGGTTGATGAATCCCCATGATAATGATATTTTGAATCTCTAAATCTATTGGCTCATATATCAATATTAACATGTGAATCTTAAATTGTAAGATATAATCACTAACTAGCTCTGAAGTGTTCTGATGCAATGTGGCATGTTTCTCATATGTAACATGAGAACCCATGTTTGCCATATAATGTTTGAAAACTACCTCCTCTAAGTCATCATATATATGTAAGGATCCAATAAGGATTAGATGAAATAACCAATTCTTTGCTTAACCACTAATGTCTACTAGATTAGTTTCATTAAAATAAAAGGATTCACATGAGATGGTAAAGCCTTCCAAAAATATTTAAGATGTATGAATGGATCTCTAGTTCCATCAGTATGAGGCAATGATGGTATCTAAAAATGCTTAGGAAATGAAGCTTTTATGAATCTCTTCAAAAGAGGGTTACCATATAAATAATTGGCATCCATCCAATACCTTTAAGACTTATTTTCCAAGGTAATGAGATACACTTGTTAGTGTAATTCACCTGTTGCATGCATTAAAGATATAATATCTTGAGATGGTATATTAGAATCTTGAATTGGTTAATTTAATAATTAAATTTAATAATTAATTTTGGCCATAGGAATGATAAATTTAGCAATTGGATTATAGAGAGGGGGTGTGCTCACTCAAACCTTTAAATGAATGGTAACTTGGACCCTTATAGAGGGATATGGGATACCATTCTCGAAACAGGTTCTACTATTGTATTGGTGCTTTCAAAGATTCATTTGTATATTTATGTTTTAGAGAATCACATTCTAATTTATTAGAGGATTTGATGTTATCATTAACATGTGCATTATTTGAAATAGAATCATGCATAAGATTAGAAACAAAATTTGGTAGTGCATTATGTTTGAGAGGAAGAGTCAGAGAAGAGTTAGAAATATGAGATGCATTTTATTCTTCATTATGTACATAATAATAATCATTATTCAATGAATTATCATAGATGAAATCTTGTACATAGTCACTCTCATTTTCATACTGATTTGCATGTTCACCACTATACTCATTATCACTTCCATTTTCACTAGGGAGAGGTGTGAGAGAAGAATTTGATTCTTTTCTAATGTGCATCTATTTTATCCATGGATGGAGTGTATGCATTATTTTCATTTGTAATATGAGAGGTAAGAGTATTAGAGTTAGAATTATTCTGATAAATT
>JARHVA010002710.1:435000-475000 GCA_037957365.1 Torreya grandis | reverse complement strand
AATCTATGATAAAGATGAATTAATTATTCCCATCTCACCTCAAAATGGAATAATTGTCTTTTTTTAATTTTATTTGGTGAGATGTCCTTTAGTTTATAAATTTAATTATTTATAATTCCCTTAATACCCTTGGTTTCCATAACCACCATCTTAATTATGTTTTTGGTGGTAAGGTAAATTGATGGTTGGGCTCATAGGGCTAGTTGGGAGGGCTTGTCTAGGTCATTCACTTTTTGTTACATGTTTTAGTGATATCATATATGCATAAAGTAAGTTGCTTAGAATATAATTATGTTAATTAAGTTTTATTTAATATGTAA
Organism: Torreya grandis; assembly: GCA_037957365.1. Taxonomy (NCBI): domain Eukaryota; kingdom Viridiplantae; phylum Streptophyta; class Pinopsida; order Cupressales; family Taxaceae; genus Torreya; species Torreya grandis. The sequence goes on along the minus strand of JARHVA010002710.1, from coordinate 474,680 downwards.
ATTAGAGTAATGATCTTTGAGTTAGATAGTATGAAATATTGATTTAGTATGGGTTAATCATGTTAATTCTAACCTATGTTTACAATAGGATACAAAATTTAAATATTACACGATGGGTAATATTACTAATTTGATATATATTGTTGAAGGTGACACACTTTAGGTATATGAAGTTACTAGATATTTATTTTAACTTTATTTATGTTGATAAAGCATTTTTTTAATTATATTAATTGTGAAACTACTCTTCCATCATTTATTTATAATCCAGTTGAATTATTATAAATCTTGTGTATTGTTAACCCAAGTTGATAATTATGATATTGATTCCTTTGTTTAATTAGATGATTAGGATATTCAAATTAGATCTATTTGATGTTATCCTAAATAGAATTTAGTTAGAAAATTACACAAGATTTCTTAAAAACATATTATGTATAATTATAATAATATGGAGCTTTCTATTCTAATTGAAGAATAATATTTTGGTTAGATTATATAGATAATTAGATACATATTTTTTTTTAATTCATAAATACATAGTCATAACAAGAATCCTTGAATATCACATTATATATTATGAATATAATTACATAGATGTATGGTATATGGGATTGTTAGTTGTTTATAGCTATGCATTAACTATTAAACTATTACTAGTTGCTAGTGCATGAGAAAACATAAATAGATTCCTCACTTAAAAAAATCATTTTATACACACGTATATGCATATAAAGTTATGTATGTTTCATATATCAGATCTGAAAATTATTATTGCTATTCCTACATCTAATATTAAATGAATTATAATTTTGTCTAATTCCTTAACTTAATCAAGATGTTTCATAATCATTCATAGAATTTCTTCATAGTTTAGTTATGAAATGAAATGAAGTTAGAATACCTTAAATGGAGTGTTTGAATCTAATGATGAAATTATGAATCAATTGGATGATATGATCAAGATGAATGTTGTTTTATACTTCATTTACTATTGTTTAAACATATAACTAAAACATGCATGCTTGCTGATTTTTATTCCTTGGGCTGCATGTTCTTTTACTTTCCTTTTTGATATCTCAAAACGCTTCCCTTGATGACAATGGTTTGCTCGAAAGAAATTTGTAAAATTTCCTTAATTGTACAATTTAATTTGCATTACACTAAATTCTTTTTTCATGTGTTTGTGTTACATTCTTTTGTATGTGAATCACTTGTTGCTCCCTCTTCTAGTTCATTTAAATATGGGATTAATTTTAGAATGTGATGTTTCATTATGTATGGATACACTTAGATGATAATGTAAACATTGTATGAAAAAAATTAATTCATTTCTTATTTAGTTACCTAAGAATGACTTAACTATTGTATTAATACATAGATTCTTTCTCTATAAAGGATTACATAATTAAAGACTAATTAATTATATATCTTGGATGGATTATATCTTGAGTTATCTTATAATATCACATTAGCTATGCCAATATAATGTCATTATATGGACTCATTTTTAGACTACTAAAATTTTGTTTTATAAATAATGATATTGATCATAACTATGTCATTAATAATTAGTCTAAATAATGGCATATATGGTTAATAAATGAATTTTATATGATCTATTGAAACAATGTTGTGATGAACTTAAATTTAATGAGGTGTTTATAACCTTGACTGGTAGCACTATGAAACCTTGAGTTCAAATATGTGTTTCTCTTTATGTAATATTATTTTTTCTACATGATTATTTATAAATTTTTATGTGTTGAATTGATTTATTCATTGATATTTATGATTAGTTGTATATAATCTTGTTTAATTTGAGGTTAAAAACCTATGCTTCTAACATAAACCTATTTTATCTCAAATGATAACTTATAATGGTAGAGTTATTCTTCTCGATTAAGCTAGTCCTTGAATTTAACCATACTAAAGTAGAATTGAAATCCATTTATGAGAGTGAGGTATTTACCTAGGGTTAAGGACCTAGAAACGGTCCAATGTGGAAGTATGACTGCCACATATGGTACTCAGGTCCTATCCATGTATGCATACACCAATACTTACCGAACCACATAAGACATATATAAGGCAACCAAATTTCCCATCGCACCTTTTATATGAAGTGACATCTAGATAATTACCTTAATTCACCTCCTTTAGTTCTAGTTGTGTGTACATGAGTGCACTAAATGTTTATCACTTGCATTAGTAAGAGAGGTAATTAGGTCCAATATGCATTTAAAATGCACATTAATATATAATTCCAAACTTATTTTTGGCATTGTTTCAATTATATGAAGAGAAAGAAAAGGTCTGGATGAGTTTATCCTTCAAGAACCTCTAATTGTTATCTTTTTAACACATTTCATACAACATACATTTATGGGCCCATGTTTTCTAAAGTTTATTAAGAATCATGAAAGCATAGTTTTACACTGAAATAAGGTATGAACCTTCTCTTTTGTATCCACACTCATGAAGATGTATCCAAAAATTATATTCACCATTGTATGTATATAATACTTGGTGGTCATTATTGTGCTCATATATAGAGCATTTGACATCCTTAACTTTTATCTTGGAAATAAGAATTGGCTGGTGAGTATCCCACAAGTGCAAAAGAATAATATTTATAATGTATACTAAATTAACCAAGTGGTATTTCTCTTTGGGGACACATACCTCAATATCATGTATAAATTAGATACCATTCATAGATCTGCCATATTGGGATAATAAAACATGTTTTCCCTTGATAATGCAAAACACTCCACTCACCCTAGATATGGTGTGTGATATATACATATTCTTTCCCTTGAAATTGGTGTACAAAGCCCTATGTACACATACAAGCTATGTTATTAACCATACCATGATAAATTTCTACCTATGACTTCATAAGATTCATGCATCCATCAGTCACATATAATGCTAGTGTTATCAAAATTAGATTATGCCTTGTGCATGTTTAGGATGACATAATCATTAGTCTATATATTTTACAATGAATGTTTTTTGATGTTATAAATTTTATTAATTTTTTCCTCCTAGTTAATGCTTTTAACTATGGAGGACCTTGAGTGTTGGTCATAGGAATAAAAACATGTTACATATCTTTTATAAATGTCAATTATGCTATCATGAATCGCATATCCCCATTATTGGCATACCACCAAGGTCAACAATGTAAATCCTAGTATTTATCAAATTATACGAGCCAAAATATCTTAAATTATACTTGAGACTTTATTCCCATTATCTCAAAACCATAATTTTGTAAAATACACATGGGTTGAGTCCATCGATTGTCTCATATATACATAATGTGTGGTGAGAGTTGTATAATAAGACTACCCATCTTATGCGAAAAATATCTTATGAGAATATTAATTTTTTTACCTATGTACACTAATATGTCACACACTAACCAAATATTAATCTATGTATCCAGGATAATATCCTTTTCATATCCTACATTTTATGTTACTCTTACCTTGCACCCTCACACTAGGTATAATTTTCTATTTTCTTATATATTGGGACAAAATATTTCACATAGTGATAATTATTTAAGAGTGAAGTAAATCTAGTATGTCAATCATATCATCCCCATAGTTATAAACAATGACTTTGGGCTGAGGTTTCTTCTTTGTCATAGCCTATATATCATAAAAACATTGAAGTTTAACCTACAAATTCTATATGACTTCCATGGCTTTGAAAAATACCTGCTTATAATGTGATCCATTTATATAGAGTATTAATGATAGATATAGGAATACCACCTTTTCTTTAGATCTCCTTAGATCAAATCTTACTCAAACCTTATACTTGGGAACTACTACTAGATATGTACCTATTGCACTATAAATTATTACATGCACCTTAGGAAAAACATAATAATTAGCTTGTGCCTTTTAAACCCCATGGTATAAGTTAAATGCAAGTATTATCATGATGATGCCATTCATGGAAATTTTATTATCTTTGATTTTGACATATATATACAAACATTATTAAATTTTTGTAATCAAAACAAAAATAACGACAAGTGGGATGCTTAGGTCAGTCTTGTTGGTAATGGTTTCGGTATACAAACTTATAAAAAGTTTCCATATCAATGTATAGATTGTAATCTATAATATTTAACCTAGCATCATACTGCATATGCTCCATATCAAATCTTTATTAATCTAATTCAATGAAATTAAGCCCTTATGATTAATATCAAGGATATTGAACTAATTTAAAATTATTATTTTATGTTGGAACATCAAAAACATTTATGTAAATATTGATATTTTTGATTTGTTATGTTTTAGATAGGCTTGTAGAAGCATAGTTGGATAGTAAGAATGTTTTTTATGATACATGTATTGAATTTGGTATGTTTTAGTGTAGATGGTCTTCATAGGGAATTTTATAGGTATTAAAATCATTAGGTTTTTGAAATTTGGAATTTTATTGACATTTTTAACTTTCCTACCAAAAAATATGAAATTTGAATTTTTAAAGTAGTTTTGGATGCTTTGAGTAGTTTTCTCACTCTCTAGTGAGTGTTTGGTTCATATATGGTTATATAATGGTCATTTATGACCTAATATATGTTAGAAGGTGTTTCAAAAATGTTTTAATTCATAATCAATTATTTAAATCCCATATAAGATGTATCCAACATAGGTAAAAGGGAAATTAAGCATGTATTGGATAAGTCATATATTATTGATTATTTGGGTGCATATATTAGATTTCAATGATTTAATGTTAATTAATAATATTTAATGTTTGAATTTAATTTTATAATGATTTGGAAATGAACAAGTCTATAAATAGGGTATGTAAGGTAATATTTTAAGAAAAAGGAACATTTTCACATACTTTTTAAGTTGTTCTATTAAAAGTACATTTTTATGGTAATTAAACTATACTAGGTAATAAAATATAAAAAATAAAAAATAAAAACATTTTAAGGTTATTATAATCTGATATTTTACTAAATTTGTGATCTCAGGTCTTTCATAGTCTAATAAAACCTAAACTAGGGTTTATAAAACTAAAATATCAATAAATTTTAGATGAATACATAGAAAGTAACAAAAAAAAAATAGAAATATGAAAGGGTATGTTTATGATTTTTTTCAATTTGTTTTATGATTTATATATCCCTATAAATCTATATATTTTGGGTTGCATGTTAGTAGACCTATAACTAGGCCTAAAATAGGGCTTTGGAGTACTAAAAAATCCTATAACTTTAATTCTAACAATCAAAAAGCTATAATTTTTTTCAATAATTATGTCATGATGCATGTGAGATGTTAGAGGTGGTTTAAATTATTTTTTAACCTATAAAAATAGTTATCTATGTTTACCTATCTACAAACCTATTGGAAAGCTTAAAAATCCTATTTAAGAATCCAAGAAGAAAACATAACATAAATAATAATTATTTAGAGAGTATAAAACATTTTAATGAGGTAATTAAATATGTGATTAAATTTATCAATTTATGTTATATAGCTATTTACCTATACAACTCAATTAATATCCTATAGATCAATCTACATAACTGTAAGTAAGGTTTAGAAACCCTTGTTTCTTATTTTATTGTTCAAGTTAAACTTAGAGAAGAGTATGAAACTATTTTTTGATATTTTATAAAATAAAAATGAGGTTAAGAATATTAATAAATCATTGAAAAATGATAGACCTATGTATGAGGCCTTAAGGAACCTTATTTGCAGTCTTTTGGAAAATGTTGAACTTAAGGAGAAATATAAACCTGTTGGTTAAGATAAACCAAATAGGAAAGGAATATAAGAAACCATTGGTAAACATTAACCATCTCAATTAATACAAATACCAAGTTGAGTAGGCTATAAGCCTAATTGTGAAAAATGCATACCTATAAGAGGTCTACTTACATTAGATTGGTATAAGAGCTTAGTAAAAGATCTTGGGGAGAGAAAGTGAGTAATGAAAGTGAGAACAAAAACAATAATAAGTTTACATAAGTTCAAATTTAGATAATAAGTGAAACAATTTTATCCACAAAGGTGTAGATGTATGAATAAGACCAAAATAAGCTCATTGAATCTTAAAGTTTGGTAGAAAACCCAACAATGAGTTGATAGTGTGAGTAGATGATAATGAACTCTTAGAAGCTCAAGTGGTTTATGAAAGGACAAGTGGAAAGAATTCATTCAAACCTAATATATAACAAGTTGATAATAAAGTGAATTTTAGTAAAATTCAATCAGCCCAATATAACATTAAGGCTTGAAAAGGTGAAAATATCATGCAAGTCCACATTCTTGAAGAACAGAGAAAGAAGGTTCAAATATGAACGTGTAAGTGTATATGTTTGGATGTTTTGCATCTTGTTTGTGTGATTATTATCATAATAATTCACTTTTACAATTAAATATTAATCAAATAGGAACATTGAGGCATGGAAAAAGGACAAACAAAGAAGAAAATTATGGAAGGATTGAAAAGCAAGAAGAGTGTAATACAAAAAGGTTTAAAGTGAGAAAATAAGTGGACATAGAAAAGAAGATATATGAGATGAAGCAAGCCTTATATCATTTTAAGCAATGTTTAGAATAATGGGATCTATCATAACAAGGGATATGCATCAATAAAGTGGTTAAATGTCTAATCAATCAAATTGTTGAATGAATATAGAGACAACAAGAGCATAAAGGAATGAAAAATACATTAAGAATGATAAAAGTACATCTTAATGAGGAAATCAAATAGGTTATCATCATTGAGGACAAACAATATGAACATGATATATTATACAATGACCAAGAAGAGCATGGAGATGATGATGAGGCTAAAATGTTATAGGATACACCAACAAATTTTGAATATGGTAAATAATTATATTCTGATTTGGAGTAGATATTAATTGATGAAGAAGAATTGTGTAATAAAGAGGTGCTTTAAAGAACACAAATCATGAGAATAAGATTACCAATGTAAAAAGACATTGAAAACCCAATATAGTTTCAGTATTTTAATGTTAATAATTTATTTAAGTGTGTTAATATAGGTACAAAAGTCTTAAAGAAGAGTTTTAAATTTGAGTTCTCAAAACATAAAGGAAACAAATAAAAAAAGGTGCCAAAACCTTAAAAATCAAGTTGCTTATGTGAATCCTACATAACATTATCAAATAGTGATATTTAGTCAATATGATGAGATAAAAGTTGAGAAAATGATGAATATTTTAAATTCACAAAATAATATATGTCAATAAATACCAAGGCATAGAAGTAAATTATAGGTGAACCTCAAAACTAACTCATGAGAAGAATGGCAAAGATTTTAGGGTTCCATTGGTATGGTGGAGTAACGACTTGAAATGTGGTAGAGGAATGAGTGATAGAAATGAAAGTTGAATGATTTAAATGAGAAGGGGAAGATTAAGATGTGGTTAAATAGGGTAAAGGTCCATCTCTATTTTAGTTAGAGGCATCAGTGGCATAGCCATTTGGTGATCCAAAGCATGTAGTCTTATCTGATCCCTTCATTGATGTTGAAGGGATTTTCCTTAAATGAAAAGTTTTAGATATAGACAAGGGAAAGGTAATTTTTATGGGGATAAAATACCATCATATGTAGAGGAAACTATTGATGTTGAATTTAATGCTAGAAAGAGGTAGGGGAAGCCTCTAAAACTTGTTATATCCAATCCTTTGATATACTTTGAAGGAGAAAATATTTATAAAGTATTAAAGTGGGATAAAATATTATTTGAATCTAGGGTGATTTTTTGTTTCTTAAGAAATTGGCCTTCTCTTAAATATCTCAACATTTGGGTCATATAGAAATGGAATCCTTTGATGGAGGGTTCACAAGAAGTTTCCCCTTCTTTAATGGGATTTTTGTGGTTATCTTTGACAATAATAAGGATAGTGATGAGGTCTTCAACGAATAATTATGGATTTGGGAATGAAACATAATATTATTCAATCCATGGTTTCCTTTCATGAACCCTCTCACCAAATATTTCAATGTTAGACCAATAAGGGTAAGGTTAGCTCATTTACTGCATACAATAGGAAATGAAATAGATCTACAAATAAATCTTAGCTCAGAGAAGATAGACCTTACTTACAATTCTAATTTTAGATACATTATATAATCTAGATCATGACCAATATGAATCCACTAGACCTAGATAAGGTATCTCTTACCACAATAATAATGAAAAGGAGGGTTCTAAACCCTCCAATCAAGAAAAACTATGCAACAACCCTAACTAGGTCCTTTATTTTTGTATTAATGAAACTAATACAAAATAAATAAAAATATACCAAAGATTTTTTCATAAAGTGGGGGTAATAAATAATAAAAGTAAACATACATAGAAGACATATAGTCACATCAATGTATGTGCCATCCTAATGCATGAAATAAAAGTTAAAATGCATATCTATCTGCTTTTACAAAGGAGGAACAAAGGTAGGAATACTTACCTTTGAATATGAACCCACTGAGCCTCAATCCCTCCCTTGTCCAAGGTCCCTCACAAGAGATTATTGTGGTATGTAATGATGACAAGGATAAATCAGCTCTAGGATACACAACTTATCAATGCAACTAGAAGACTTATCCATAAGACAAAATCCATATCTCTGAAGAAAGTATGAAACCTTAAACTTACTCCTCAAGTACAATGGTGGATAAATAGATGCATAATATATCTTACTTATTCTTATCTTTCTATTAAATTATGGAAATGAATGTGTTTATATAGGCAGATCTAACCATAAAACCTTATAAAATTTTACACCAATAAGGTTGACCCAATCAACCTAGTATTATAATTGACAAAAGCTAAGTCACAAACTAGGTTGCCCTATGGCCAACTTAGACCCTAATAATTTTTGCCAATAGGAATATAGGGTTGATTCAACCAACCAACATGGTCATGTAAGCTACCAAAAAAGGTGTTTAGGTTAGGGAAAGGGCTAATGAAGGTGGTAACTGACTAAAGGAGGGTACAAAATAGGAGACAAAGATTATGGGAATGTATTAAATATAAAAGTGTGTAGATAACAAGTGGAGAAAATGGACAACAATCTTGTAAAGCACCAATAATCTATCCACCCCTTTCTTGATGCACTGCTTAAGGTATGTACTCAGAGAGATTGAGACTCAATAGGGTCCTTCAAGATAAATAGCATCGGTAATTGATAAAAGTTTGAAAATATTATGTGTATACATATTCCCCACTTTATTATCATCATGTGTCACATAGATGTAAGATGGGATGGTCATTTAGGAAAATATCATATCAACACATAATGTTAAAATTGAATAAAGTGTTGTAAGGAGAAGATAAGTTAAATGAAATGGAAGAATTGAAAAATACATAACTTTACTTACCTTAGTGATGTAAATAAATAAGAAGATCTGAAGGTGTCCAATGTGAGGAATATTAGATGAATCTATAGAGATTAACTAAAATGAGTGAAAAATAAAAAGGTTTGAAACGTGGGCATATAATAGTTAGAAGTATTCTCTATGACATCAAGATTCATTAACATTTTACCATTTGGAAAAAGATTTAGTAGAGACAAAGATATGATCAAAAGAAGAAATATAACAGTAAATATTTCAAGCATAAATAATTTTGAATAGTGAATATAAATAGGGTAAAAAGAATTAAATTTATAGTATTTACTATTATGCTAAAAATAAAGCTCTGAAAGACCTATTGAGAGCCTAAAGATCTAGGATGGTGAGGAGAAAATAACTGAGATGGGGATGATGTATAATAGCCACAACAAATGCAACATAGGTAAGAAAATGGAAAATGTTAATTTCTTTGAGTATTTTTATATAAAATCAAGTGAACTATATAAATTTGACAATTTATAAAAATTTAGATACTAGAATTAACCTTAGGAATTTTTTAGGGACACTAGTGGTCAAACGAGGTACTGGGTAGGAAAAAGTTAGAATAATAAATGCCCAAGGCATTTATGGAAATTAATCAAAAAGTCATCACAATTAGTGAACAAGGTCAACTAGGTGGACTTAATTTGTAAAATATAAATAAATTAGTTGGTCCACTTAGTAGTAAGTTGTTGACTTAGTTGGTTATGTTAAAAACTAAGCAGCCAACTTAGGAGTAAGTGGCCAACATAGTTGGTTAAGTGGAAAACTAAGGAGCTGATTTAGTATTAAGTGGCAAACATAGTTGGTTGAGTGGAAAACTAAGGGGACAACTTTAGTATTAAGCAATTGAGTTAGTGAGTTAAGGGATAAATAGGGATGACATAATACTAGGTAGCTGACTTAGTTGTTTGTTAAGTGGCTAATGTAGTACTATAAAGCAAAAAGGAGGTTGACTTAGTAATGTAAAATAAAGTGTGGCTAATTTAGTATTAGATAAGCCAATCTATTATCAATTTGAGAGAGATGGCTTACTTTTTAAATAGGTGAGCTTTTAGAGTAAAAATAAACTAAATTAAACTAACTTATTTTTGTGAATTCTATAAGAATGTATTTTGATTATAGGTGACATGGAAATCTAATATATCCTTTGTTGTTTGATATTTTTTAGATATGTTATATATTTTGGTAATTTGTTGATGCCTCAAGGTTACCCAATTTATTAGAGCACCTAATACATGTGGATATAGCTAGGTTGGTTACATTGGGCATGGGAAACATTACATAGACGAGATGCATCCAAATAATTATTGGTCAACCATTCCTATGTATGGAATGGAAAATTCAATAAATTTTAAAAATCAATCTTAGTTCAGAGAAGATAGATCCTACTTATGATTCCAATTAGGGATACATTAAATAATCAGATTTATGACCAATATGGATTTTATAGACTTGACTAAGGGATATCTTATCATAAATAATATTGCTACAAAGGGTTCTAAAGCCTCTAGTCAAGCAAAACTATGCAATAACTCTAAATAGGTCCTATGTTTTCATATTCACTAAACTAATAACAAATAGATCAAAATATAATCTTGTGCTCACTAAATCATGTTGAACAAAGAGGGGGTAATAAACAATAAAAGTAAACATGCAAGAGAGAATGCTAATTAATCTATGTCTATGTAAAACCCTAAGGCATGGTGAAAACAATATTATTTAAAATCCATCAATTATGATGCTTCTATCTACTAAAGAAAGGAGAAAAGTTAGATATACTTAGTTGGAAGACAAACCCATCGAGACTCAATCCCTCCCTTGGCCAAAGGTGTTTTTCAAGAGGTTTTTATGGTTTCTAAGGATCACCAAGAAAGGCCAAAGCATCCAAAACATATCCACAAGACAAGATTCTTATCCAATTATAAACCCTAAGTTAAGAATCCTAAAGTTGAATGGTAGAAGATGAGATTATAAAGAAGCACAAATGAATAATAACTCTTGTTGTATCTCTAGGAATGAAAAAATTGATGTGTTTATATAGGCATATCTAACCCTAAAACCTTCAAAAGAAATTATCTTACAAGGTTGACCCAGTCAACCTAGTATTATAATTAATAAAAACCATACTAGATAATGAACTATGTCAGCTATGGCTAACTTAGTTCTTAGTAAGTTGTTTGTAAATAAAAATATAGGGTTGATGTGGCTGACATAGTCATGTAAACTATCAAAAATGGGTTTAGGTTAGGGAAATGGATAATGAAGGTGGGAAATAACTAGAAGAAGGTACAAAATAGGAGGATAATATTAGGGGAATGGTTTTTAGGATACAAGTGTGTAGATATAAAGTGAAAAAATGGATAAAAGTCCTACCAATAGCCAAAGATCTACCTACCCCTTTCCTATTGCACCCGTTAAGGTGTGTCCTCAGAGAGATTGAGACTACATAGGTTCCTAAAAGATATAAAGCATCATTAATTGATATTATTTTAAAATAGCACATTTATACATAAGCTCCATTTGAAGTTGATCACATGTTAATTAGGTGCAACAAGGGATGGTGCTTCAAGAATTAACATAGTAACACACAATGCTGAAGTTGAAAAAAGTTATAGTATTTTAAAGCATAAAGTAACTAAAATTTAAATTATTGAAATGGAAGTAACTAAAAATTTAATGTATGCATCCCTTGACTTACCTTTATCACTGGATGGTTATCTGTTATGTTTGTATTTTTGATCTTGGAGGGCAAAGAGAATATTTTTGATAAACCTAAGGATACAATACTAAAGATCAAAAATAAGTAAATGCAAAAAAGCCAATATAAATAGTGTTATGTGGATGGGACATACCTAAAAATTTCACATCATGGGGTGAAAAGTGTTACGTTAGACTAAATGACCAAGTCAAAATTTAAAGTAAATTGGGTAACTAAATGTCCAAGGCTACTAAAGAAAGAAAAACTCAAACAAGTAAACCTTAAAAAATAAAGGAAAACTCACCAAGTCAAACTAAGGATACATGTTAAAAAAGATGGTAATAAAACATCTATGTGAAATTAGTAACAATACGTAATTAAACAAATATGGGCATGTAAAATAATAAAATAACATTGATGAGTGAGAAATAACAATCCTTACTCATTGTTAATGGAAAAAGGTGCATGAAAGAAAAAACAACATTAATGAGTGAGAATTAACAAGCCAACCTCACTCAATAGTGGAAAAAGTAAATGAAAGTAGAAATAGACTCAGGTGTCAACAAAAAGGGTGGTATAATAATGACAAATGTTATAAGAAATCAAGTCATATCTATAAATATAGAGTAATGGTATAAAAAAGATAGTCTAAAGTTGCTCACACGTATTATTTTCTTTTAGGGATAGATAATATTGAAATAAAATAGTGATAAAATGTATTTAAAATTTGAAGAAGAAGGAAAGTAGTGAATGTAAAATAGATTTATAATCATGTTTTGTCTATTAATGTGGGAAATGAAATGGGTGGAGGGAAGAATTAAGGAAAAACAAAGGTAGAGGACCTCTTTATCAAAGTCAAGACACTCAAATTAGGTTTATCAAAACAATAGGACTTTTACACTTAATGAATTTGAATAAATTCTTGTAGCCATAAAATTCTTAGGTCAACAAATGAAGTACGTAGAACATCCCATGAAGGCTATATGCATGAAAAATTAAAAAGGACTTTTCTTCCCACAACATGTTCCTCATTCTTTAGGATCCTTTATAAAGATGCCAATATATTATGAAGATTGGATATTTTCATGAGAAAATAGGTATCACCATAGAGTTTATTGAATTATCCTATTCTAATCTACAAGCCTACCACACCCCAATAGACCTCAACTCTAGTGTGAGGCTAACTATGGAGTTTAATCTTCAATTAGAGATAGAAGATGTGCTTGTAATCATATATTTTGGTGTGATTTTAAATTTTAAGATTTATATGTTGCCTTTTATATATCATTTCCTTTTGTTTCAAATTATTTGGTTTTTATCTTTCTTAATGTCTTTTTTAATTCCTCTTCCATACGGATTTGGAAAATCAAACATGGGTGCTAAAGATGACTTTCATTTGAATACCTGGGACTTGGTTGTTAAGAGAGATAACTTAGAGACCATAGTGTTTAAGAATCTCATAAATTTAGGTGAAATTAATTTTCTATCTTATATTTAACCTTGTTTTGTACAATGTGGACTAAAAATAAAGAACATCAAGAAGAATGAAGCATGAAATAATTTGAATTGCTTCAAATCATAAAAAAGTGACAAAAGGTTAAAAAGGGATATAATGACAAAAAAGTGTGGTTCCTTATCATAAAAATGAGGTAAATTTAGGAAAAATTGCTAAAAATAGGTTGTTATGTAAGTTTAATCTATCAAAAGAAGAAAAATATAAAGCTAAGAATAAAGATCCAAAACTTATAGGGATTGCAAAACATAATGTAGACAATGAAGGGCAAGATGGTGATTTTATGAGGAAAATTATTTTGATTTTGTGAGAAAGAGTAATATGTAAGAATAATAAAGATGAAGGATAAGACTCCCCAAAGGATAGATTAATGTGTAGATGGGTATTACAAGATGCCCCAAAGGATAAAAATTGAATGAAAAGATAAGAATAAAAGAGCATCCTATATAGTGTCTAAATAGATTCAATTTGTGCAAGAAGATTTTGATATGGGATATGATGCTTTAGGAAAGAAAGAGGATGTTAAAATATAATAATTAATGATTAAGAACTAAGTCAGCAAGATAAAAAAGTAAGGTCAACAACAATACTACAAAGTTGACCAGGTCAACTTAGTACTACTAGACAAAAGGTATAAGAGTATAGACTATACTAGGTCAGCTAAGTACTATTGAATAGAAGTTAGAAGAGTATAGAGTGGACCAAGTCAACTTAGTACTAAAACTAGGGATAAACATAGTATTCTAAGGATATAAATTCAATCGAGTCAACTTAGTACTATAGCTTGATTAGTAAAAAGGAGTACTAGTTTGACAAGGTTGACTTATTATTATAGACAAGGAAAATGATAGTATATAAGAGACTATGTTGAATACAATACAATATGCTAAAATAGGGAAAGATTTTGGAATATAAGTGAAGCAAGAAATTGAAACATATACATAAAAAATTAGATCAATGAGATTTATCCAATTATAACACATAACACAAAACCTTGTACCACTATTGTTCAATGCATGTTTTTGAAATACAACACACATTGATCATAGAGAAAATAGTCAAATGAAATGTAAATGCTAACTATGTGCTCATACTGAGTGTTTTAAGACTATAATAAAGTGTTATTTTAAGTGCGATAGGGAAGTTAGATGAAAATAACGAACTAGAAATAAATCTAGGGATGGTTTCAAGACATTTAGGCTTAAAAGGAGTTATGTTGGTTATTATACTAGATTGGCATTGGAGCCTACTCTATCACTTCACAATCTTGTATCAATAAGGGTTTTTAGTGCTTTGCCAATATGTATCATTAACCATGCATTTATACTCAGCCAAAAAAGGAAGTCAACCTCCCCCTAGGTAATGAATCCCTTGGGAAGACAAATGTTAAATGCATTTTGAGTATTGTGTGATTTGGTAGTGTGTGAAATAAGATCTGAATAGTGTAACTATTTTAAATTTATTTAAAACCACCTAATTAGAATATGTGATCTACTATAAATATTTAAATAGCTAAAAATTAAATTTTGAATTAATTATTAGTATGTAATTATTAATTCCAAAGATTAAAATGTTAAAATGTTAGATAAAAGACATTGTATGCAAAAATATAGAACTGAGTACACTAGGTCACTACTATTATATAGAATCAATAATCTTTAAGAACTAAGTCGACCTCTTATAGTTAGAAGACAAACTACAAAAATATGTTAACCAAGTCAAAAAATATTATTCTAGGATTATAGTTTTAAAGACTCCAAACTTGTACAAAACCAAAATGGAATGAAGTACTTAATTCAAAGAGAGAAATAAAGGAACCTTGGTGGGTTGGAAGATGATTAGGATTTTAAAAAAATTAGTGATGTTATTTGCCTATTATTTATGAGTTCTATAAACTACATCGAATGGGTTGATTTAGATATGTGAAAACCTATTTTTAAAAGTGTGATAAGATGACTAAGTTAACCTACATGACTTATTTTGTTATTTTTATGTTATCTAAAAGACTAATTCAACTTGCACAACTTAGTTTGTTATTATGGATGCTGACTGAAAAACAAAGTCAAACTAGTCAACTTAGTTTGTTATCTTTAATTGAAGAATAATATTGTGTCAACCTATATGATATAGTAACTTGTTTGTAATGAATACCTATACAAAAAGAATAAATTCATTTTAATACAACTGTGTGTTAAACCTATGCACAAAATTTATAACTACACTAGCATAGTCAACCTAGTATCACAAATATATAAAAATAATGAAACGATATAAATGAAGAGAATGAAATAAAAACTTAAAGGGTCAGATTCATGTCAGGTTCACCAAAATTTATGTAGTGAGGAATGCCAAAAATCTAAAAATCAATCATAGCTTGGAGAAGATAGATCTTACTTACACTTCCAATTGGAGATACATTAGATAACTTGGGTCATGACCAATATGGATCCACTATACGTAATTAATGGATCTCTTACGATAATAATATTATTAGAGAGGGTTCCAAAGTCTCCAGTCAAGCAAAACTGCATAATAACCCTACCTAAGTCCTACGTTTTCATATTCACTAAACTAATAACAAGTAAATAAAAATTTGGTCTAGTGATAACCAAAGCTTGTGGCATAGAGTAGGGAAATAATAAATAAAATTAAATATGTATTGTATACATATACTCACATGAATGTATATAGAGTCTTAATGTATGGAAAAGAAGTTCAAATGCATATCTATCTAATCTTACAAAGGATGAAAGTTAGGAATACTTACCTTTGAAAATAGACCCATTGAGCTTCAACATCTATCTTGGATAAGGTGCTTTGAAAGAGGTTATTATGGTATGTAAGGACATCATGGATAAATTAGATATAGTATGCACAACATATCAATGCATCCAAAACACTTATCTATAAGAAAATATATGTATCTTCAAATAAAGTATTGAACCCTAAGCTTGCTCCTAAAGTAGAAAGGTGGATAAGCAAATGCACAATATATCATACATATTTTTCTCTTTATGATAAATGATGGAAATTAATTTGTTTATATAGGTGGATCTAACCCTAAACACTTCCAAAATTTTAAGCCAATAAGGTCAACCCAGTTGACTTAGTATCATAATTGACAAAAACTAACTAGGTCATGGACTAGGTTGGCCATCAGATGACCTAGACCCTAATATATTTTAAAATAATAATACAAAGTCAATGTGGCTAACATATTCATGTAAACTACCAAAAAAGAGGTTTACATTAGGGAAAGTGCCAATGAAAGTGATAAATTACTAGAAGAGGTAAAAAATAGGAGGCAAAGCATAGGGTAATGTTTTCAGGAGACAAGTGTGTATATAGTAAGTGTAAAAAGGGACAAAAATCCTAAGAATAACCAATGGTATACCTAACCCATTCCCGATACACCCCTTAAGATGTGCACCTAGAGAGATTGAGACTTGATGGGTTCTTGTAAGATAAAGAGACTTCATATATTTTTTAATTAATGGAAAATTCATTAGGATATTTTCTAAAAGTAGACTATATTAATTAAATATTTATCCACCCCACATATGTTATAATTCTTTTTAATCTACATTGTTATATGGATCTCATTGATTTTGCTATGATTAAGAGTAAGGACATAACTTGGAAACAAACTCTCGATTGCAAGGGATTATATTTTTTCTATAGGATATGTTTCACTACATGACATTTGGCTTCAAGTCTCAAATTATATTAGAATAATATGTTTTCCATTGGTGGAAGGATGCCATTTGATAACTTGGTAATTGGGAAAATGTGGACACAGATTCAACTAATGAAATTCCTTAGACTCCTCAAGTTCTAAAAGAAGAGGTTCCGTGCAAAGAGATTATATTGTTAGAACATGTTTAAGGTGATATAATATTTTTTTAATTAAAATTTAATTGTGAACCTAATGAATTTTTTAAGCCAATAGATATACTATAAAAATCTCAATCAATTGATTATTTTCACATTACCATTCATATTTATCAAGATGAAGGGGATGGGAAAGAGTGGACCATGGTTGGTATTAAGAAAAAAGGACATGGCAAAAATATTGTTAAACCTTCAAATATGATCCTCAGATCTATAGAATAAAATACTATGAAAGGATCATAGGTTTAAATACCATAATGAAGTTGCGGTGAAACTTGAACATTAGTTTTACAAAAACTATTATGGTGAAAGGAGGATGGATTCATTAATTTTGAGCCTTTGAGATCAAATGTTTAGGTATTTTGATGGGTCATTATTTTTTTTCACCTATATTTATTCCTTCTATATTATGTGTTGTAGTGATGATATGATTTCTTTAATATTTAACTAATTTATGTTCATAATGGCATATGGAACTCTTACCTTGTCTTAGGGTGTTGAAAAACCATTAGATCTTTATGTGAAAAAAAATCAAAGGTAAAGTAAAAGATAAGTGGTGACACAAAGCAATCTCATTAAAATATAAAAATAATAAAGGTATTTGATAGAGATAAACATATAAAGCATCCTTAAATATATATTGATAATTTTTCCAAAGTAGTATGTGAACACTACATGATAAAATTCCAAGAGATTATAAATCAAAATTAGTAGTAATGATTGAAAAGAAAAGTTTAAGGGAAAAAAATGATCAATAAGAATTAGAGATAAAGGAAATAGAAGATAAATATAATAAGGAGATACAAAATAAATTTGAATTACATGAAGGTATAAGGTAAAATACAAAAAAAACAAATCAAAATAAGAAGACATAAACCAAAAAGAGAGGATTAATAGGAATGGAAGAAGAAGAACGAGAATCTAACAATAGAGAACGAAGACCAGATGGAAATAAAGGAAAGAATTGGAAGATAAGGAAGAATAATGAAACTATTAAAATCCTCCATTTGATATGGATCTCAAATTTTCTAACTTTGGGAGTTTGATGTAAGACCATAAAAAAGACATATTTAAAATTTGATATTTTTGGTTTGTTATGACTTAGATAAGATTGTATAGTCATAATTAGATGATAATAAGATTGGTTATGCTTCATGTTTTATTGATTTGATTATATCTATGTGTATAACATATTAATAGTTCATTTTATATGTGTTGAAATGACTAGGTGTTTAAATTTATATATTTTGTGCAGTTATTTAACTTTCCCACCAAAACAAAAAAATAATTTTTTAACTAGTTTTGGATGTTTTGAGTAGTTATCTCACTCTCTAGTGAGTGGTGAGGTCATCTACGGTTATGTAAAGGTTATTTGTGGAATAAGTTATTTTATAAGGTTTGTCATAAATGTTTTAATAAATAATAAATTGTGTAAACCCCAAATAAGATGTATCCAATGTAGGTGGATAGTAAATTAAACATGTATTGGATAAGTCCTAGGTGGTTGAGAGAGCTTTGGTGTTAGAACAAGACCAAACCAAGATTATATATATTTTTATGCGATATAATATTAAAAAAATTAAGTATTCAAAGCATGAAACATAATGGTATAACTAGAGAAGGGATGATGTTTTGTTAGATAAGGTTTCTAGTTCTTTATGAAGGTTGACTATGGTTTGAAAGGTTGTAATATGCCTTTCTAAAATTATATGAATAAAGGAGAATTTTTGTATTATTTATATGGTTATATTAGATTTAATTATTATTTTATTTCATTTTATTTAGTTTTATTTAATGTTGAGTTATACTTTTATACTAATTTTGAGTTGCAGAAGTCTATAAATAAGGTCTATTAGGTAACAGTCTAGGAAAGAATAACATTTCCATGTAATTTTTTATTTGATGAGTCTAAATGGAATGTTTTTGTTAATATAATATTTAATAGGTATTAATAAATCCAAAAATTATTTTCAAGGTCATTATATGTTAATAATTTATGAAATTTGTTTTCTCGGGTCTTGCATACATTGATAAACCCTGAGTTAGTTTTTAAAGAACTAAAATCCCAATAAATTTTATAAGAACAAGTGAAAAATACTATATATATATATATATATATATATGAATATTATGTGTTTAAATTGGTGTTATTATTTCTATGTCCATACAAATCCAGATATTTTAGATTGTGTGGTAGTAGACGTGTAACTAGGCCTAAAACATGGCTTCGAAATACTAAACATCCCACAAATTAAATACTAACAAATAAATATGCATAAAATTTGTTGAATATTGTGTCATGATGAATTCAAGATGTTATATGTGGTTTTAAATATTTCTATCACCTATATAAAGCATTATCTATGTTTTTTTGTCTACAAACTAGTTGGAAAGCATAGAAACCATATTTGAGAGTCCAAGAAGAAAACATAACATAAAAAAGAATTTGTTAGAGAGGCCAAAAAATTATAATGATGTAAAAAAATATTTTATTGATGTTTATAATTATTATTTGCATATATACCTCAATTCAT
The DNA here is from genome assembly GCA_037957365.1 of Torreya grandis. Taxonomy (NCBI): domain Eukaryota; kingdom Viridiplantae; phylum Streptophyta; class Pinopsida; order Cupressales; family Taxaceae; genus Torreya; species Torreya grandis. Next base: position 454,624 of record JARHVA010002710.1, on the reverse strand, counting down.
AGCATATTGATCAATGTACAAACATTTAAGTAAGGTCTAGAAACCATTGTTTTTTATTTTCTTATTCAAGTTAAAATTAAACAAGAGTATGAAGCTATTTGTTTAGATGGATACCAAAAAAATGATGGTAATAATATTAATAAATCATTGGATATCTAATATATAATCCAAATATTCATCTATGAAAAATGATAAATCTATGTATGAGGCCTAAAGAAAGCCTATTTAAAGTCTTTTAGAAAATGCTAAACTTAAGGATAAATACAAACATGTTGGTTAGGATGGAATGGATAAAAAATAATATAAAAATTCATTCATAAACATAAATAGTATTCGTTAATAAAAATATGAATTTTAGTAGGCTATAATCCTAATTGTGAACAAGATATAATTAGAATAGGTTTACTTATATCACCATTTGTATGAGGTAAAATTCCATAGTAGCATAATGTGGATAAAGATTTTAATAAAAATTATGAGCATAATATATATAAATTGTGGATAATCAGGTTGCCTCCTACACCTCTACCACATCTTCTTGTTGGGTTTACAACTCCATAAATTCATGCAAGATGCTACACTACATATCCTTTGTTTGCTTGTATTTTACATTGTCATGTCGTTACATTTTCAGCTCCTACCTTTAAACCTTCCATTGTGCTACTTTATTGAGAGGATAAACCTCCTCTTATTAGTAAAATATCATACATCATTGGAACCAAATATCTCAATGGGTCTATAATTGCTACTAAGGAACTATCTTTTATAGCATGATTACTTATTCTTACCCTAAAAATGATAACTTATAGATGAAAAATAAATAGTATCTTGCTTGTTTTATTTTATTTTTTGACTAAGAATGTGATATACTATTTTAAGTAGAATGTATTAGTGCCCAAACTTGCATTGAGCAATTTATACCCTGTTTCCATTAATTAGTGTCTGATTCTCTAACCATTGCCCCACTATACAAATGTGTACCTAATTTATAAAACATCACTTCCATAGTCAAGATTATAAAAATAATGCTTTTGACTAAATCTTGTGTATTATAAGTTTTAGCTAATTTTTAATGTTTTCATGCATTAATGAGATTACAGGGTCTGTGATAAAAAATCAAGATAGAAAAGCTCAAATAATATTGAGTGTGATATTTATATTACAAAAGAACTTTGAAGTAGGAGAATTATCAAGGGTAATTTTAAGTTTAAAATATTACAAATTCCAAATGGAGGTCCAAAATTCATGGGAGATCTTGGTGGGAAAAACATCTTGCACAAAATAAACATTGAAAATGTGAATTGAAAAGTCTGGTCAACTTTCCCAAGTTCATTAGTCAATGTGGAGGAGAATCCCAAAAAATGACACAAATCAAAGATTGGAAGCTATGACATGGGAAAATATAAATCAAAACTCAATGTTTTAAATCAAGTCATGGTAACATTTCACATGGAAGGATAAAATGAAACATAACTTTTTAAAAGGTAAGGCATGGTCCAAAAAGAAACAATGAAGTTTTAAGGGAAATTAGAGGTCAATGCAAAAAAATATTAAGGAAATGACATAATTTTGGACGCCACATGGATATCTCTACTCATGCCAAATTACATGTCTTGCTAACATGGAGGCATAATAAATAAAATAAATGTCTTACAAGTATCTGGGTGTTGATAGGGTAACACATGGGCCTAGGTAAAGAGGTCAACAATAGTGCTCAAAGTGAAAGAAATATTTTTATTTATATATTGCATGAAAATGTCTATGGTTAATTAAATGAAAAAAACAAACACAAAATGAAAATTTTCTAATGTGCAAATTATGTTTTAACTTCCCAGACATGTAGCTCAAAATCATAGAATACAGGGCAAGAATTTTAGCTGAGAATGCTATATTCAAAACACACATCTTAAAAATATAACCAAAAAAATGTTCTCATATATTTTAAGCCCTTTTTTAAGTGATGAGAGCATGTGAAGGAAAAGGATACTAAAGTATAAAGTCATGGTGGAAATAAAAACACTTAAAGAAAATTTTGAAAATTACAATTTTCCACTTGATTGTCAATTTTTGGAACCTATAGAAGTATATGTCATACATGTTATGGTAGAAAGCATATTTACAATTGTAAAAATTATAAATTTCAAGTTAGGATCTGAAACCTACCAATGTAGCAAGATGGCACAAGCCCCAAAAAGTCCATTGGAGACAAAAGAAAATCCATGTATCAGTAAAAATTTAACCGATGACATAAAGGAAGAATAAAAATCCCAGATGTAGCTTTGTACCTCTCTACATTTTTAGGTTTCAATTCAAATGTCTTGTGGATAGAATCAACTACATGGAAGAGGCTACGAAAGATGAACAAATATGAAGAGACTATTCAAAGGCCATGGAAAATGTGGCACATATAGCATTGATAATAAATTATGAGTCAAATGATCTTATTGACCTACTAATCTATGATCCTTCAGAGGGATTCTCTATGATTTTTTATAAGGATCCTCTTAATGTCATACAAGTATCTTTGGATGCCACTATCAAACATAGTGTAGCTCATATTATAAATAACCAAAAGTTAGAAATCATGTGTGAAAAGTTTAGGAATATTTAAATTGGTATTAGACTTTACCCCAAGATCATTCACTGTAAATTAAATATGAAATTTTATGGTATTTATAATCCTAAAGGATCCCTTATACAAAGTGTGAACAATGAAGCAAAGGAATATGCATTGGATAATACATTTATGCGCCATCCCATTGGAGAAACCATAGATTCAAAACTCTCTACAACTATGGCTCCTTGTTATGTCATCATTTGGATGACAATTTTTGAGCATTGTTTACAATTCCTAAAAAGGAGTAATTATTTTAACCCTAAGGTGGAACTAGATATTAAAACAAATTTGTAGATGAAGTTGGAGCAAGTGACTCCCTGAGCTCAAGAACAATTTAATCCTGTATTGGAAGAAAAAATCAAGTTTTCTCTTGGCAAAGATTTGGATGCTTGGAAATTGAGATTCTCATTTGAGATAATAGGCCATGGTGGAAGATAGAGACACCTACTATTAGATTTTGGTCATTTTACTTGAAGCACGAAAAATGAAGATGAAGTTGATTTCTAGAAAATTAAAAGTTAGCATCCAAGCTACCCATCAACACAAATTTTAGTTCAACTACCAAACCTTGAACTTCACTTTTCACTTGAAATATATAGTAGGGTTATGACACTCTTAGTGATACTTCATGACAAAGGTTGTAGGAATGATGGGGTAGGTGGTAAAAATTATAGAATGGGACTCAAGTCTTTACATCTGACAGATCTTCTAGGCAATGCTAAGGTTCTCTTTTGGGGGGTAGATCAATAATTCTATTATATAATGGAAACCTTCTTGGTTAATATCTGTTTGGTCATACTTGTATATTTTAGAGTCTAAAACTTCTCAAACATATCAGACATCATGCATCATGAGTGCAAGACAAGTTTTCTAGATCCCTCCTATAAGTGTTAAAGGATCCATATTTTTTGTGGCCATAAGTAATAAGGGTTTTGATCATCAAACGTCATTATAATAATCTATAATATTGATTTATAGTTAAAAACTAACAATGCAAAAGCATAATGGATAAATTATCTTGTTCAAGCTACAAATAATTCATCTTCTCCTCCATCTATGTCCTTGCTTAGAGATTTAAGTAGTGATGAATTTGAATATAAACTTTCTCAACCAGTAATTCTAGCAAAAAAGGAAAATTTATCTATTAACAGTTCCTTGGTAGATTTAAATGTTTTTATCTATGTAATGGAAGAAAATTCAACTCAAATGGAGGTCCACATATTTCAAAGAGGAATGTAATTTTACATTATGTAAATATGCAATTTTTAAATTGTACTCAAATGTCCACCACCCACTAGTCAATCACAAGGTCAAAGACAAAGATGAAATTCCAATGATAAATACAACTTTGAATCTTTGGAAAATGCAAAATACACTTGAATTTCCCAAACTCACATTAGGACTTTTGAGGTTAACTATAACTCCAAATTTCAAGTTATGAAATTATAAAGTGCAAATGTGCTACTGACTTCTAGATTTTTGCCAACTTGAAAAGTTATAGTTGGGATCTAAAATCCCATCATAGAAAGGAGGTTAAAATTGAAATATGGGATCTAAAATTATGTATAAGGTAAAAAGTGGTAAAATAATGCATTTAAGCATTATAAAATTTGGTGACAACACTGAAAGGCTAAATGTAAAAAGGAAAAGGAACATTGAATTCAAAAATTTAAAGAAAAAACAATGTGTTGCATTTTATGATGTTCTACTTATGTTGAGAATCTCCATGGAAGAAAAATGTTGTATGTTTTGTGAGGCCAAGGTGGGCCATTCCAATCATATTTATCAAATGTCCATGGATCCTTCTTTACTTCTATCATTACTAGAATATTATAATGAAATATTTATGAGGCAAGGTTTATTATTTGACCTGTACAAGGAGAAAAATAGCTAACCAAGAGTTTCTAACTAATAAAATAATTATTAAAATGCGTGGCCAAGTAGTTTCACAATAGGAAAAGGAGTTTGTTTTGATCCAAAGGGAATATTTCCCCTTAAGCCCAAATGCAATGCATTTCTAGCCAAGGATATTAAGGGTTTATTTCAAATCTCATCATGATAAGGATATGAAGTTTCTTGAATGATTCCCTTGTAAGAACAATAGTTTCTAGGCATGAAAAATAACATCTTCTAGATAAATCATATTCCTAGTCCATATTTAGGGTGAGAAATTTGTATTAAAAGAGGGTTTGTCCTATTTTCAAACATTGTTGTTGGTGTTTAGGTCTAAGATATTTAATATTTTTTGGATATTTTAGGTGTGTTTCTTGTCTCTCTTGCTAATGTGGTTATATCTATACATCCATTAGCAATTTCTGAGAGCATTACATATTTATCCCTTATTCGAGAGCAAATTCACCATGCTTTCCCTCATGATAGCATTATGAAACACTGATGGATGTATGATTTATTTTCAAAATAATGGAAAATATATATGATTTCTAATATGTTTTATCACTAAAAGTTAATAACATATTTTACATGCTTTATTGATTGGATATCTATTTTAATGTTTATTAATGGTTATCATTGGGGGCATAGATATAGGCTATAAACCCCTTTATATTTTATGATTTGGAAATGTGTTATTGATAACCTCTTAAGTACATCCAAATTTTAATGATTTGATAGGAGAAATAATCTTAATATCTCCTTACAATGAATTATATAGGGTTTTCAAAGATCATCTAAATATTTTCATTATATTGGCACCAATGTTTGTAACTCATTAATGTTGGTTTCCTTAGCTTATTTTCTTCAATATTCTATATTTTTTACAAATGAAAGATGTAATGCTTGTTGAAATAATTCCTATTATTTTAAAACCACCACACCACTCTTTTATATCTACCTATCTCATCCTACCTACTCTACCCTATAAATAATACACCCTATTGACTATTTTAAGTGTTATTTGCTTACAAATGCATAAAATTTTCATAACTAAAATGTATTTGTATTTTCTGATTCATGGCCTAGTATTTTGGTCTTCTATTTGGCTCTCTATTATTGATAATTTATTTAAAATGAAGGTTGTATTCACTTTTACACATGTGTTTAGTAGATTGTGTGTGGCATAGAGCATTTTCCCAACCTGTGTGACAACTCTTCCTGAGTAGACTATGTAAACTTGGTTATCTTTCAGTCATATTTATGTTTGATGTGTGCCAATAATACCCATGGAGATTAAAATATAGTATCCATCCTTAAAATCAAGCCACTTCTTAGGTCCTCTCACCTAAGTCCAAGTAAAGTCATAGAGTATCAAGAAGCTAACTGTACCCTCTTTCAATGTATTTTAATCATTGTTTGTGTTTAGTCAATTTTTATGCTAAAACCTTCCTTGGCTATAATATCATAACTTTGGTTTTTTCATATTTGTTTTCCATACTATGTAAGTGTGCAAGGCTGAGTACAAGAGGTGTATAACTAGGAACCAAAACTCTACCAATGTCGATGTTAGGGATACCTTAGCAATTGTGTGATTAGGGACTCTTTTAGAGAGATATTATACTTTTAAGCTCTAAAGATCTTAGTATTATATTATCTACTCATAAATTTTGATGTATATTTTTAGTTGTTTATCCATACTATCTCATGTGTTTGAAATTTGAGGTTATTTAAGCATGGTTTACTACTTTGGGTCATCAATGACAACAACACTACAATGCCACCATTTTTAGGGATACCTTGGCACTTATGTTACTAGTGACTCTTGCAAAGAGTTTTTATAGTTTTACGTTCTAAACTTTTTCATATTGTAGTATTTAATCACAACCTTTGATGCATAGTTTTAGACATTGTCTATTCATATTATCTCATGTGTTTAAAATTTGAGTTTATTTGAGTTTGGTTTACTAATTTGGGCCATCAACAACACCAACACTTCATTAGTACCATTATTGGGGACTTGAAATATTTGATAAATTAACATCTACTAAATTTATTGTAAAGAACTATTGATTTATTCATGTTTTAGAGTGATTTTCCCTTTTGAACACAAATATGGATTCTCATTGTCTTTTTTATTATATCTCATCATTAAATTCAACAAAGTGTAATTTTATCATGTATAACAACATGCTTATAATTAGTTATATTCTAGAAGTTTTCTTCTAGTGGTGACCGCAACATATAATCTAGGTTTAAGGAAGACCAATTCCCACTTTTAATAACTCTTTTAGTTATGATTTTTATTTTACTAAAAAATATGGAAGGATTAAAATAATTATTTAATAATGACTCATCAATACAACTTGTGTCACTGATAACTATTCATAAAAAAAGAAGACAAGTTTGGATGCCAATTAAAGGACAAAGTTTAATAGCAAGGGAGTGTTTAGAGTGTTAAGATTCTCGTACTTCTAAACTTTTATTTTTTAAACTTAATTTAATTGAATATTATCATATCTCTCCAAATCACTTATATCCTTATAGTCCAAATTATTTCCTATCACCTTCTCAACTAGATGAATCTCCTCCTAAGTTTGATCCAACTCCACCTCACTCACCCCCGCATAGCCATTTATCATTTGATCTTGAATCCACCATTGACCCAGTCATAATGCATATAGATCAAGATGATGAGAATTATTATCCTAAATTAAGAATTCCCAAATTTAGATTTATTATTTTTGTTGAAATAGAATGTTATCCTAATGAAATTCCAAATGAAGTAAGGAAATGTGCCCCTAAGGGAATAATATAATGATTTGTGATCAAAATTATGAGGGGTTTTCACATTGTCATTGAAGATTATGAGGTTAATCATGAGGATGTTCAAATTAATCAAGTTATTCACATACTAAAAGAAGATGCTCATGAATGGTTCAATTACCTTCACTATGGATGTATTGATTCATGAGAAGAACTAAAGAATGTTTTCAAGACTTAATATGGTGATAGAATTGATCCTAGGTTCCTTCTTGTTGAATTATAAAAAAACAAAAAGAACCCTAATGAGTGTGTGAATGTTTCAATACATAGTTTAACAAGACTATGATGAGCCTACCTAAAAATATTATACCTAGTTATAAAACTCACTTGATTAATTATTATGACTCATATGATAATAAGGTTACATATTATGTGAGGGATAAGGCTCATATAAACCTGAGGTTTCAACTCAATATGGCCATACAAATTAAAAATAATATAAAGGTTATGGGTAAAACTCTAAATAAGTGGGCTGATGTGAAGCTAGTCACTGAAAAACTTAATCTAGTATGGTAACTAACCTTGAGGAAACTATGAAAACCTTGGCCTCTAATATTAAAGATATGTCCTAAAAGCTGGTTAGAGCTGAGAAAGGGCTTCCCCATGGGTCTAAAAGCTAGGAGATAACTCAAAATTAGAATAAATCACAAGGGATACCCCCTTTCCACATTAGAGATAATGATAGAGGGAAGAGGCTTGCCCATGATGAAATAAATGATAGAAATTAGAATAAAAGAGTTGAAAAGTAAGTTCCTAATCAATGGAATTCCAAGGGAAATTTTTTAAATTATGATATTGATGTTTATTTGTGTGCTAATGGATTCCTACCCCATCCTCCTTGTGATACATTAGAATAAATTTATCAAGATATAGAAATTTAGTTTCCATCTTAAGATGATGAGATCTTAATATTTGATTGCCATTTCTACCAATGTAAGATGTTTGCCTCCATATAATTATTGAGTGCTACTACTGTTGATCAATTTTGGAGTGTAGTAAAAAAGGTATGTTTCCCAACACTCAAAGATATTTATGATATTAACATGACATAAGTACAAAAATTACCCCATCATGATTTTCATTTTTTATGATCCATGATGATTAAGAACTATGATGGGATAATTCTTTCAATTAAGGACATATAGCTTATTATTAATGAAATAGTTTCCCAAGAGAAAGAATATAGTCTAATCATAACGGAACAAGGTGATACTCAAGAAACTACCCATATAAATCCAAGGGTGGGGGATGTAAGTAAGGAAATTAAGAAAACCAATAATTCCCTAATTCTTCCAAAATAGAACTTGTTTCCTAAATTTATAAATAAATAGGTTCTCCAGTTAAGGATAGAATAGCTTTTTTTTCTAGTATTCCTAAGGGTGTTAGTGATGTTAGAACAAATCCACATTTAAAGACTAATATAAAAAATGCTAATCCATCTCCACTTTTTTCACTTATGAATTTAAATGACTATATTCTAGTTGAAGGTTTTGTTACCGTTTCACCCAATATTCGCCTTTGTCAATATAGCATGTGTGATATGGCTTAGGTGTTGATCCAGTTGAAAATCATCATGCCATGTGTTGAGTTATTATAAATGCCTGAACATAGGAAGAGGGAATTGGATTAATTAGAATTTAATGATAACATATCTACTAAAGAGATTAATTCACCCCAAACACTTGTAGACAATGATCAAGAATCAGATGAGTTTTTTGAACTAGTTCTAGAAGCCTATTTATGGACTTCACTAATAGAGAGTCAGCTAGATGTGGACCCATTTTATGCCACCCTACTAATTAATGGATTAATTATTCAAAATTATATGTTTGATTCTAGAGCTTCTTACAATGTGATACCCACAGGTGTCTTTATTTATCTTGGAGTTGAAATCACATTAGCATTTGGAAAGTGCTAGTCCATGGATTCATGAGAGGTACTAGTTATGGGACAAGTCAAAGGATTGGTAGTGTAATTAGATGTGTATCTAGATAAGTTATTAAATATGGATGTGGTATTTTTGAACTTCTTTCCTAATTGGGGGATGCTACTATCATATAAATGGTTTGTTATCATGGGTGGAAGTGTGAAAATGGACCTTTCTTATGAAGCCATCCCTTTAGAGGGTAAGATTGTTAGACTTCATTGAAAACCTAAGAGGTTCAATGTACTTCAAGATTTGAAACATGATCTAAATGAGGTTTTGTACATGGATGTGGAGATGGGTAACTTATTTATAAATATTGAATGTGTTTAAAAACTAGTTCTTCTTAATGCTAGGTTTGATAATGAAGGTGGAGTTTGGAAAATGTGTTTTAACAAGGCTTGCTACAATCTTGGAAATGGAGTTGGGGTTGTCTTTTAAGCCCTTAATGGGAAATATTTTTATTTTTCTTTCTATTTTTATTATGACTGAATCAATAATACTACTGTGTATGAGACACTCTTACTTGGTTTGAGAATTTCCCATTAACATGGAATCATGAGCCTGATTGTAAAGTGTAATTTTGAGCTAGTGGTCAAGTAGGTATGCAATGCTTATGCCATTAAAAATAAAAGGTTTAAGTAATATCTAAATATTGTATGGTATTTTCTAGAGTTATTTGGTTCATTCAACATTTGTTATCATGCTATAACTTTCAATGAAGAAGCTGATAGATTTGTAAGCTTAGGTGATCAATTTGGAATCGAAGGTACACACCTTCATTGTTAGATGAAGTGGACGTGCTTGTTAGGCCTTTCATCCTAGACAATATCCATCATTGGAAAGTTATTAATTATGATGAATAAATTAAAAGGTTTCTAAATTTGAAATTGAGTTTCAAGATCAACTCATAGACTTAGAATATGTGGTTTAGGATTATGATAGAAAGGAAACCTTGTTTGGTAAAGATATAATTCAACTAAAGATTAATAATCTCTCTATGGGATTGGTGAGTTTAAAATCATCTTTTGATGGAATAAATTGAATTAAAACATAATAATTATTTATCTCAAAATATGTAACTAAGTGTAATTTGGGTTCTCAAGAAAATCTAGGAGGGTCTAGCTAGGTACTCACCTAAGTGCAACAGAGAAACAATCTTACATGTAGTTGTCATAGAAGTACTAGGGTTATTTGGCTTGGTCTTATTCTGAATTGAAATTGTATAGGGAATATTAGTTTCAACATGTTATCCCATTTTAGTGTGACATCAAGCCTTTTAGGAAAAAATAAAGACCTATTAATCCCATATTGGCTAGCAAGATACAGGATGAGTTATAGAATCTATGGTATAGTGAAATTATTCATCCTATCAAGTAGTCATCATGGGTGGAAGACTTAGTCCCCATGATAAAAAAAATGGTGACATATGTTTATGTGCATATTTCCAAAATTTGAATAAAACTTCTTTAAAATATAATTAAACCTTGCCCAATATTGATAACCTCCTTTAAAGTGTTTTTGAATCATAAATGTTATCCACATTAGTAATTTTTTAGGGTATAACTAGGTTTTGGTGAACAAATTAGAGAGACCCAAGACTCCATTTAAAAGGCCTTGGGTTACTTATGTTTACATGATGATGCCTTTTGGGTTAACAAATATCAGTGTAACATTTCAATGAGCTATGAATTTTAGTTTTGTAGGGGTAATTAACAAATTCATAGTTGTGTATCAAAATGACATTACCATGTACTCTAAGAACATAAAACAATATTTGGACCATATAGAGAAACTGTTCATTAGATACAGGGAGTTTGGTATTTCACTTAATCCTAAGAAGTATCACTTTAGAGTAAAAAAGGGTAAGTTTTTAGATATATAGTGTGTAAATATGGTGTCATGATAGAACATAAAAGAGTGAAAGCTATTGACAAAGTTCCTATCATGTAGTCAAAGAAGGGAATTCATTTTTTCTTTGGAGAAATCAACTTCATAAGATGGTTTGTGTCTAAATTTATAGAGATCACTTTGCATATTACTTCTATATTGAAGAAGGACCAAGCTATCAAGTGGGAAGGAAAGGTTGTGCAATCATTTTATGACATCAAGGGAGTCTTGCAATATCCCCTATCTTGGCTAGCCCTGATTACACTAAGGAATTTCAAATATTCTCTTTTGCATCACATAGTACCATATTATTGTTCTCTTATAAAATAATGATGACAATCATGAGCAGCCTACATAAATTTATGCAATGTTGTAAAATAAATTATACCACTATGGAAAAATAAGCATTCACTCTCTTAAAGGCTGTTAAAATGTTCAAAACTTATATTCTGAGTTTGAAGACTTTTGTATATGTCTCACATACAATGGTAAGGACATCATGACTCAGATTAAAGCATAAATCAAGAGATGCAAGGTGGATCAACATGTTATAGTAATACAACATGGATATTCAGACCACCATGTTAGTAAGAGTGGTGGGTCTAGCCAAGTTAATGGCTGAGACCATTTCGCAATTTTTTGAGGTAAACCCTACTATTTTAATGGTGACAATTCTTTGAATAAGATTAACATGCCTTCATAGTATAAAGACATTGTTTACTACTTGAAAATTCTAAATTATCTGCATAATTCAAATAAGAACCAAATAAGAAATATCAAACTTGTTTCTCAAAAATAAATCGTGATTGAAAATGGATTGGCATGGAAGAATTTAGATGGGGTTCTCCTAAGATGCCTAGTAGAAGAAGAAATTATCGATTTAATTGAAGATGTTAACAATGGAATATGTGGTGGTCACATTGAACCTAATGTCATAGCTCATAAAATTTTAAGAGCTAGTTATTGGTTGTCATCACTAGTCATTGATCATGCTTAGAAAGTTAGAAAATGCAAGAAATGTCATCTTTTTGTAGCAAGGTTGAAAACTTCAAGTTCTCTTCCCTTACATTTTATAATGATTGAATGTCCATTTAGATAAAGAGGAATGCTTTTAAATGGGTAAATGATTTATTCGTCAAGAACTAAACATATATGGATATTAGTTTCAACTAAATACTTCACAAAATGCATTGAAGTGGTCTCTACAAAAAAAAACTACACAATAGGTGATTATCGACTTTTTATTGAATCAAATTATTTGTAGATTTGGTGTACCTATCAAGATAATTGATGATAATGCCATGAGTTTTATAGATAGTCCTTTGGTGGTATTATATAAATAGTATAAGATCACATTGAATTATGATTACAACTACAACCCTTAGGGGAATGGTTAAGAAAAATTTAGTAATAAAATCTTGCTCAAGATCATTAGGAGAACTTTGGAAGTTAAGAAAAAGAAGTGGTGTGAATAGCTAAATTTCACCTTGTGGGATAATAGGATTATGCCTAAGAGAGCTACATGTAATAACCATTTTGAGCTTATTTATGAAGGTCAATCAATTTTTCCTAAGTATTTACAGTTACAAACCTATCAATTAATAAAATAACATGGATGAAGATGATGAAATTAACCGCTATGAAAGCAGAATGAACTAGATTATTGTGTTTGATGAAAATAGAAGACAAAATCATCAAAGACACCTCAATTTCAAGGAAATAATCAAGAGAATATTTGATAAGAAGGTCACTTCAACCAATTTTTGAAGTATGTGATCTAGTTTCTCTTTGGGATAGTAGGCATGAAGAGAAATATAATTATGTTAAATTTGATGCTTTGTGGATGGGAACATATTCCATTGACTATAGGATTAGGGAACACACTTTATTATTGAGAGTCCTAGATGATGAGATAATAGAACTACCAATTCATGGTATACATCTAAAATACTTCTTTGGCTGATTCTATGACTATGTATAATAATTTATAGTGTATAGTTTTGTTATTCTATTATTTTGTTATCCCTTTGGATTGGGGATTTTTTGAGATTTCATTTTGTCATTTTTTATCATGTGTTCAATTTTAGATCCTTGTGCTCTAATTTTGTTCATATACCCTTATCTGATTGAGTTTACAGGGGTGTTTGTTATGAAATTATAAAATTTTAGACTTTATGGCCCAAGAGTTTGGCACTTGGTATTGTATTATGGGGTTCTTTGCACACCTGTAGGGAGTGTCCATCCCCAAGAAAGACCTAGTGTTAGTGCCCAAATAGCACTGAGCAATATGTACCCTATTTATAATAATTATTTTACTTATTTTATAACCATTGCCATAATCTACAAATGTATACCTAGTTTATAAAATTATACTTTCATATTCAAGATTATAAGAAACCTACTTTTGCCTTGTGAAAATGCTGTCTAGTCCTAGTTTTAGCTAACTTTTAACATTTTCATATTTTCATGAGATTACAAGGTCTGTGATAAAAATAACCAAGCCAAAGAAGATAAAACAATGTTGAGTATGTTATGTCCATTGTAAAATAATTTTTATGTGACTGGATTATCAAGGGTGATTTTAAATTTTCAATATTACAAATTACAAATGGAGCTCCATAGTCCATGGGAGATCTTGGAGGGAGAAGTAACATGCAAAAAACAAACATTGAAAATGAAACTTTCAAAGTGTGGACAACATTCCCAATTCTATCAGTCAACATGTAGGAGAATCCCAACAAAGGATGTAACTTAAATATTTTTATCTATGACATTCGAAAAGATAAATCAAAACTCAAAGTTTTAAAGCATCTTATGTGAAAAGTCTAGATTGAAGGCTAAAATGAAATGTAACTTTTTAAAGGTAAGGCATGGTCCAAAAAGAAGCAATGATGTTTCAAGGGAAAGTAGATGTTGATGTGGAAAATAAGTAAGGCCATGAAATTATTCTATAGGCCATGTGGATATCTATACTCATACCAAAGTACATATCTTTCCCATGTGGAGGCATAATAAATAAAACCAAAGTCTTAAAAGTAGTTTGAAATTGATATGGTAAAGTGTGGGCCCAAGTAAAGAGGTTGACAAACGTTTTAGGAGAAAAAACAATCTTTCAATATATAGATTATACATAAAATTTTGGAGGGAATTGGTCAGTGGAAAAATAAACATAAAACCCAAATTTGTTAATGTACAAATTACATGTTAACCTCCAAGACCCACAACCCAAAATAAGGGAATACACAATAGAAATTTTATATAGGAATGCAATATGCAAATCATAAAAATATAACTTATTAAATGTTCTCCCATCTTCAGAACCTACTATGAAGGCATGAGACCACATGGAGGAAACTTACATTGAAGTATAAAGGCATGGTGAAAATATCAATGGTTAAAGAAAATTTTAAAAATTAGAAGTTACAACTTCCTCATCTATTTTTGGATTCTACAAAAGCATGTGGTAGAAATATGAAGCTAAACAACATATTTCAAATATTGCAAATAATATATTATAGCTTAGTCTTTGAAACATTCTAACATAACTAGAGGGCACAAGGATCAAAAAGTCCATTGGAGATAAGACAAAATCCATGTGTCTATAACAATTTAAGAGGCAACTTGAAGGAAGAATAAATATGCCAGATGTAGCTTTATATATCTCTACATTTTTAGGTTTTAATGTTAGTTCCTTATGAATAGACATAGCTATGTGGCAGAGGCTAAGAAAGAGGAGGAACTATGAAAATACTATTTAAGGTCTATGGAATATGTGATAGGTCTTGTAATGCTAAGAAAAGAGGAGTGGAATAAGCTCAGTGACATACTAAACTACAATATTTTTGAGGGATTTTATATGTTTTCTAATAAATAACCTCCCAATATCGTATAGGTCTCTTAAAATGCCACTATCAGCCATAGTGTAACTTGTATTGCAAATAACCTAAAGTTATAAATCATGTGTGAAAAGTTTGAGAATATTTATATTGGTCTTAGACTTTACCACAAAAGAATTCACTATTAATTAAAGCTAAAGTTTTATGGTGTTTCTAATCCTAAAGGATCTCTTATACAGAGTGTTAGAAGTGAAGTAAAGGAGTATGCATTGGTTTCTACATTTTTTTACCATCCCTTAAGATAAACCATAGATTGAAAAATCTTGGCAACTATGGCTCCTTGCTATGTCACATTTTGGATGGCAAGTTTTGGATGCTATTTAAAATTACTAAAAAGGAGTAATTATGTCAGACCTGACATGGAACTAGAGTCTAAAAAAACTTTACAATAAAGCTAGATCAAGTGACACGTCAAGCTAAAGAATAATTTCATCTTGTATTAGAAGAACAAAGCAAGTTTTCTATTGACATTGATTTGGATGATTTGAAAGTGAGATGGACATTTAAGAAAATAGACTATGGCGGAAGATACAACCAAATACTAATAGATTTTGGTCATTTTACTTGGAGCACTAAAAAATTAAGATGAAGTTGATTTCCAAAAAAATAAACTTCAACATCCATGCTACCTATCGACATGAATTTTAATTCAAGTACTAATCTTTGGGATTAAATTTTCACCTACAAGATATAGTACGGTTGTGAACCTCTTAGCAATGCTTGATGGGAAAGGTGGAATGAATGATGGGGTAAGTATTACAAATTATATAATGGGACTCATATATTTGTATCCAATAGATCTTATAGGTGAAGCTAGGGTTATCTTTTGGCGGGGAATCGATAATTTTATTATAGAATGGTAACCTTGTTGGTTAATATTTTTTGGGTCATACTTGTATATCTTAGAGTCTAAAATTTATCAAACATATCATAGATCTTGTAGTATGAGTACGAGACAAGTTTCACATATCCCTTCTAAAAGTGTTGGAGGATCAAAATTTTCTATGGCCATAGGCAATATGGGTTTTAATCTTTAAAATGCATTGGAATTATCTACCATAGTGATTTTATAGTTTTAAAAAAAATGCAAAGGCATAATGGATGAATTCTCTTATTCTAGATACACATAAAGCATCTTTTCATCCATTTAAGTGCATGCCTTGAGATCTACGTAGTGATGAATCTAAAGATGAACATTCTCAACTAACATTTCTATCAAAAAATGTAAATTTCTCTATTATTAGTTCCCCAGTAGAGTTGAAGCTTCTAATCTATGGAATAGAAGAAAAGTCAACTAAAATTAACATCTATGAAGATTTCAAAGAGGAACACAGTGTTACATTTTTTAAATATGGAATTTATAAATCACAATCAAATATCCACCATCTATATCTTAAACACAAGGTCAAAGATAAAGCAAGAATTTATATGCCAAATATAACTTTGCATCTTTGTAAATAGAAAATTACAATTGAATTTCCCAAGTCCATGATAGAAATTTTGAGGGGAACTGCAACACTAGGTTAAAAATTGTAAAATTATGAATTACAAATGTAATAGTGACTTCATGATCTTTACCAAATTTCAAATTTGTAGTTGGGGTGTGAAATCCTACCATACAAAGGAGGTACAAAATTAAAAATGGGACCTAAAGTCCTATATAAGATAGAAGTGGTAAAATAATGCAGTTAAGCATTATAAAATATTTTAGCATCCCTAAAAGGGAAACATGGTAAAAGGAAAAGGCACATTGGAGTCAAAAAGTAAAAAAATGAACTTAGTGTTGTATTTTCTAATGTTCAGCTCATGTTGCCATGTAAGAAAAATGTTTTGGGTTTTATGAGGCCAAGGTAGGCCAATTACAATCATATTTTTAAAATGGCCATGGAACCTTCTTTGCTTTTATCACAGCTGAAATATTAGCATGAAATAATTAGAAGGAAAGGGATGTTCTTTGGAAGGAGTAGTGTAGTTGCCCAGTAGTTTCCAACTATGCAAATGATTAGTTAAAGGGATGTTCAAGCTATTTTATAAGAGGAAAATGAGTTTGTTTTACTCACAAGGTAATATTCTACCTCAAGCCCAAATGTAATGCATTTACAAATGAGGAAATCAAGGGTTCATTCAAATCTCATCAGGATAAGGATAGGTAGTTTCTTGAATGGTTTCCTTACTATAATAATAGATTCCAATTATGACAAAGGGCATCTTCTAGCTGAAACATATTCTCAAGATATTTGGGATGAGAAATTTGTTTAAAAAGTTGGTTTCTCCTCTTTGAAAAGGTTGTTGTTGGTTTTTATGTCTCAGGCTATTTTAAATTTATAAGATCCTTGTGTGTGTCTTATCTCTCTTAATAAGGTGATTGTAGATATACAAGCATTACCAATATCTAAGAGCATTGTACATGTCTCTCCTATTCAATAGGAAACTCACCATTCTTTTCCCAATGGGAGCATTCTGAAACACTAATGTATGTAAGATTTATTTTCAATATAATGTAAAATATATGTGATTTCAGCTATATCTTATCATTGAAATGTAGTACCATATTTTAGATGCTATGTTTTTTGGATATATAGTTTAACGTTTATTGTCATTTTGGGCATAGATGTAGGTTATAAACCCCTTTATGCATTTTGATTTTTAAATGATTTTTTGATAACCTTTTAAGGACATCCTAGGTTTGTTTATTTTATGGGATAAAACATTTGAATCTCTACTTGTAGTGTATGCTTTACTAGTTTCAAATATCTTCTAAATATTTGCTGTGTATTGGCACCAATGGATGCAACTCATTCATGTTAGTTTCCTTAGGTTGTTTTTAAGTCTTATACATTTATTACAAATGAATTATGTCATTAAATTTTAAATAATTCCTTCTCTTTGAAAACCACCACACAAGTCTTTGATATCTTTCTAATTCATCCTACCTACCCTACGCTACAAATAATAAACCCAGTTGACTATTTTATGTGTTATTTCCTTGTAGATGTATAAAAATTACATATATAAAATGTGTCTATATTTTGTGCTTCAAATTTTAGCATTTTAGTCTTCCATTTGGACCTCTATTTTCAAAATTATGTTTAAAATGATTTTGCAATCACTTTTAAATTAGTAGCTTGTATCTGGCCTACAACATTTGGCCATCCCATGTGACAACTCTTCCTGAGTGGACTATGCAAAATTTTTTATGTTTTGGTAACATTTGTGTTTTTTATTCTAATAATCAACTTGGATAACAAACTATAATACCCTTCCATGCAAGCAAGCTACCCCTTAGGTCCTCTCACCTTGGTCCAGGTAGAGCTAGAAGTAGTAGGAAGATGACTACACCCTCTACCAGTGTTTTCAAGTCATTGTCTATATTTAGTCCATCTTGATGTTAAACCTTTCCCTAGATACAATGACATAACTCCAATTTTTTCATATTCATTTTATGTATTATCCAAGTGTGTAAGGATAAGTGCAATAGGTGTACAACTAAGAACTAATAGAAGGGAGATTAACATGTCAACAATTTTTTTTCCTTGTGTATATTATATTAATTTAATCACTTTATATTAAATTTATAAATATTTTTATATCTCATTATTATGCACTTACTTATTAAAGGATCACATATCATCTACATGACAGTCATCCTCATGCCATCTATTTGATACATAGGTTCTTGTGGCATCTCTTCAGTGAAAATCCACCTATTTTTTTTTTTGTCTCCATTCCATTATTTTCTACTGAATCTCATCATACTTTTTCATTTAGAGATCATGCTCATATATTCCCTCTGTGAAAAAATAAATCCCTTGTTTACCCCCAAAAACCATGCCTCATATAGCTTATGTTCTTTGCGTTGGTGATATGCATAAAAACATAGCCAACCATTAGTATGTTTTATAAGATAGTACTTATCATCAACTTATTAATCTCTAATAGAAATTATTAAGGTAATAATTCCTAGGTTCATGGAAAAAAAATTATTTAGCCTCCTTCATAAAATAATATGTCGATACATATAATTCCATCATGTAACTATCTAATTCACCACACTACAAGATATAACTTTGGTGCATATTACATTTTGGTCCTCTAACCACTCCATGTGATTTTCTATCCAAGGTCATTGTCACCCAACCTTATATTTATATTCATCACATATGTGGAAATAAATGCATGAAAAATTATTAGCAGTTCATATAAAAACACTTCATAAAGTGCATTATGTAGGTTCTTTTCCACACTTGCATTTAGATATTGATTTCCGTGGTTGTGATGGTTCATCATAAATATTTCCTCCACTTGCTCTAACCAACACATAATATTTTATAGTGAGATATATTAAATCATCCCTAATCATAATTACACTTAAAAAACTAGACCAGCACATGCATTTTGAAACACTATCTAGCCATGCCAACATATCATGTAAGTTACACTTGTGTGTTCATGAGGTGTAAATAAGTATCAGATGGGTTAGGGATAGTTGAAAATTGTGACATAGTACATTAATATTGAATGAATACTTGTGTGAACATGAATAATTGAATATATATTCTATACTATTGTATCAACACATGG
>JARHVA010002710.1:365000-430000 GCA_037957365.1 Torreya grandis | reverse complement strand
TCTTAAGTAGGCATTTAAGGTATATGGGAAATATATATGTCCCAAATAGTCTTTCCTTTTATATCATATGTTTAATTAGGAAATTCAACTTCACTTTCTAGATCCCATCGTAAATCTCAAGTACACACTTATTTTTGAATGAAACACATACCCTGTATTCAAGAGTCATCCCCATGCCATTCACATATTGTACGGATTCTCACAACATCTCTTGAGTTAGACTCTTCCATTTTCTCATTTTATTTTTTACCATTGCCTTATAGTGAAAACATTCATACTTTTACATCGAAATCTCACATTTATTTGGTCTCATCATGAGGAAGCCTTTGTACCTTGTTATCTCCCAAAAATAATGCCCCCTTCCCCTTACACACTTATCAATTCTCATATTCCAAAGAACTTAGGCAGCCACTAGAAAGTTTTATATGCCAATATCTATCACTAACTTATCAATATCCAAAAGCTATTATTTTAGATATAAACCTCTAGGTTAACATAATAAATATTAATCATTATCATCTAGGTAATAATATGTTGATATAAGAAATGGCACATTATGTTTTCACATACTACACCACTAGATATGAACATATCTAGTCCAAAATATGTTCGAGCCTTTCAGATACTCCACACATTATTTCATCCAAGGTTATTTTCACCCATTTTTTTAATTCTTGTTCTTCACATATGTAGTAATCCACATGTCTAAATGTGCTTGCAGTTCACAAAAAAACCTCATACTGTCCATTATGCATGTTGTCTTCCACCCATTCCATTCTCACTTGATTTCCAGGCTTCGCATGGTTCATCATAAATATTTTCTCCACCTTACTTAACAAATGCTCAATATGTTATAGTGATATATTGTACATCATCCCTACTCACCATGTACAAAAATAATTCTAATGAGACCTAAAAACTGGAATCAAAATTATGGTCATAATTTAGTCACATGCACATAATTTGTGTGCCACATGTGCATTCTCAAACACTATGTATCCATGTCAAGATATCATGGATGCTATTATTGTATACTCTATAATGCTTAAACGAAGATATCAGGATGGGTTAGGGTTAGTAGGTAATGCAAACATAGTACATTTATATTGCACATATACTTGTGCACATGAGAGTAATTAAAAATATATTTTATAGTACTCTGTCTAAAGATGGTCATAAATGAACATACAATGAGTGATAATAGTGAACTGTTATTTTACCTATGTAATCATCCTATCAAAATCAACACATAATTAAATGAATAAATAAATTGAATTGATATCAAGAATAGTTTGAGACATATAAAAAATATTTCATGTCCATAATCATAGATACAACAATAAAACCAATAGTAATAACCATATCAATTAATTGTAAACAAATCATAGAAAAGTGCATCATGGCACTGGTAATATCTAAACTAACATTACACTATCTCTCTTTTTTTTTAATTTCCTTTCTACACAATGAGCTCTATATCATAAAACCAAAACATTTTCCCTTTGGCCAATTAGGTCTCCTTTTTGTACACATTTTCTAGACTATAAACTCTATTCAATACAATTTTATAGACTTACTACATTTTTCCCATAGCAAGTTCACAATCATATTTTTCTAGAAGTGAACTAGTCACTTTCGGAACTCTATTTTAGTCTAAGAAATCCAACAATAATTACGTGTATTTATTTTCATCTCTCTTTTATTTATTTTTAATTTTAATACTTTTCAAATCACTTTCTATAGTTTTAGTTTTATTTTTAGGCCCAAGTTAGATCTACTTAATTTATTATTATTATTATTATTATTATTATTATTATTATTATTATTATTATTATTATTATTATTATTATTATTATTATTATTATTATTATTATTATTATTATTATTATTATTATTATTATTAGTTTATAGATATATCTTGTGTCATAGTTTTCATTTATTATGCATATTTAATTTTTCATTGTGTGCATTCTAGTTAACACACAACCATTACAGTTATTCATGAAAAGGGAGAAATACAATACATCAATTAATGGAGAATAGAGGGAGAGTTTTTTTGGGTTAGTTCATACCAAAAGTATCTCCAAGTTTTTTACACCACTAGTATTTTAGGGATATCAACCCAAAATTTAATATCATATGTTCGATCCTCCAAAACAAACTCTAGGACCTTAGAGTCTACCATTTTAGAATTATAATGGGTTTCAAGGTGGGTAAAAGGGAAACCCCAAGAAAAATATTATGGAAGGTACCCAAAAAATAGTAGAAGTTGGTACAGAGGGGGATATTATAGATGAATGACATACATAAAAGTTAATACACATTCCATATCGCATAAAAAATATGCATATGGATCTCATAGTCATTATGAATTTTTCCACAAGTCCCAAACACATGAATCCATTCATTTTCTTAGAGATGCAAAATATTATAAAAATTATAAAAATGGTAAAATGACAATGAATAAATTCTATGTCTTGATACTACATAAAGGTTCACATCACTTAAATAGGATTTTGTGCCCCCAGATCCAACAATGAGATCCTACGAGATGCATAGACCTCAATCCCCCAATTTAAAATCTATAAATTCAAGTAAATAGAGAGACAACACATGATATTTGGAAAAATTCAAAAATATCAAGCGGTAGTATAACACCAATAACAACTAATAAAAATAGTTTAGTAAAACACATCGTTATAGAATCTACAAATGGATTACAAAAATAATTAATATCGATAACCACTCCAAAATAAAAAATAATTGGTAATAACAAAATAATGAAAAATGAAGGACATATAAAGGATAGTAGTGTTGGTTACTATCCTAATATGTAAAAATGACATTCAATTTATATAATCGAGTAAAATATTAATAGAAAATACTCAAAAGTTTCATCAAAAATGGCATGTTTTGAGGATAAAGAAGTATCATATTTGAAACATATACAAAAAGTGAAATCAATAGTTTCAATGATTGTTAAATAAATCATCAAAAATATATAGATATTGGAATAATTAAGAGAAAGTGAAAATAATACAAAAAATATTTTGGAAAAAAATAGTTAAAAAAGGGATAAAAATGTGCGTGTGTGTGTGTGTGTGTGTGTGTGTGTGTGTGTGTGTGTGTGTGTGTGTGTGTGTGTGTGTGTGTGTGTGTGTGTGTGTGTGTGTGTGTGTGTGTGTGTGTGTGTGTGTGTGTGTGTGTGTGTGTGTGTGTGTGTGTGTGTGTGTGTGTGTGTGTGTGTGTGTGTGTGTGTGTGTGTGTGTGTGTGTGTGTGTGAAGAGAAAAAGAGAAAACAACAATGATAAACATGAAATTGAATGATCTAGGAATAAAGGATGGATTGTTAGATTTGATTTTAATATTTGAAACTAAACCACATCTTTCTATTTCTAAACCATTCAATTTAAAATATTATAATATATATCTACATGTGATATCAAGGGTTCACTTTAAAAACATGTATCTTTGTCTTTGAAACCCTAGGTTTAATTTCAACACTAGGTTTAGGTCTAAAAAAAGGAATAAAGAGATTGAGTTCACCTCAACTAGTGTCTAATGAAGGCTGAGTATTTCCTACATATCTAGTAATCCAAAAAGTTAAAAAAGTACATATTTATCACCTTAGGCATATGTGTGTAATTACATTTCTTTAATGAATTCAACTTATAGTCAAGATTTTAACACTTGATAAATGAAAAAACTTACATCACTTACGTGTTTCAAACTAGGTTAGGGCTTACTCTTTGTGATTTATTTATGTTTAGACTTTAGATCAATTCCTCTGAATATGAAAGTGCAAGAATACTCTTTCTTAATTTTTTATTGATAATACTAGAATATTAAATAGGCTTAAACCTATTATGTATTTATATGGGATTCTTATTGTATTTTCTCATGTGATTTACATTAAAAACATATGGGATGACCCATATAGACTATTTCAATTTTAAAAATGATTATTTATTGGCATAAGGATCAGAGCATCAAAGTTAGATGCCTCTAAAATTCCATAAGATTTTGAAAATGTCAAACTTGTCTGAGAGGCAGAAATATCGATCTAATGATTTAGTGAAACTTAGTGTATGCTAATAAATAGGAGAGGCATGAGATATGGAGTTAATTTAATTATAACAATAGCTAATCAATAATGTAAAACCCATATAAATCATTTTCTTAAGAGACCAGGGTATACAATATCTATATGTGTATGCACACATCATGTAAGGTGAATATCGGTCAAGATTAACAGTACCCAATATCTAAGATAAGATTTTAGTATATGAAAATACCTACATTCAATTTCATTATTCAAATGAAATATAACTCTAGAATAAAATGATAAAGAGATTAATCTTAGTGTGTAAACACACAAGGTATTTAAGATGAGTCTCAATAAGTGTATATTATTCCATGAAATAATAAATCTCCTTTTGTGAAATGAAATATGAATTGAAGATGAAACTTTTTAAATGAAAAGAGAAATTAAGGAATGTACATGTAAGAGGGAAAACCATGGTGACCCATGATGTTTCTCAAAATAATTATTTTTGTTGATGCATTGGAAAATTATGCTTCATGTTGAAGAAATTGAAGAATTAGGCTTTCTCCTAAATCATTGAAGATTGGAGGTGATCATGCCACATTAAATAAATGTACTAAGGGTAGGCCCTAGGTTGGTGAAATACTTTTCTAAACCCTAAAGATTAGTGTTAGGCCATTGTGTGATGTTTAATATCAATCACACTACTCATGTAAATTATGTTGAACTTTAAGATGAAATGAGGGTCTATATTAGACTAAATTTAGGTGAATAAAACACTACACATGGACATATAGATTAAATTTATAGCCTTTTGGCACCAAAAATGTCACATTAATGTCATCCTCTTGAAAATATAAATTATAACATTATTTTTGAAAGAATAATGTTCATTCCCCATAATCTAATCCAATTGGTGGTAACATTAAAAGCTACAATATTGGATACATATATTTTTATCTTTCCCCAAATTTTATCTAACTAGTACCAACATAATAGAGGATACTCTAAATGTATATCCTACTTTTTCTATAAATTAAAATATATATAAAAAGGTAAGTTATCTTGTTATAAAATACATGGATATGTATTTTATATGTCCCCATAATCAATCTCAAATTATAAAAATATATCCAATAATTAGGGAAAAAAATAATCTATACCAGTTTGGACTTTCTAAAATATGTAATTTTTACCAAGCTTTTAATTTACCATACATGAATGTTTTACTCTGTATGACAAGCTCATTAATATGATCTAATTTTTAAATATAAATAGTTTATAAATTTTAAAATAAAAGTGTTAACTACAACATGTTATAAAAAAAAGTTAATCATTTAGAATCATATGGGAAAATGTGTAAAATATGTCATCATTGTTTGAACATATCATCAAAGCATGCACGCACAAGACATGTAGTGTAAGGCATATAAGTGTCACGTTCATATACATATATAGATTAATCATGCAGTGATAACCATCACCATTATAAGCATTGAATAAAAAAATTATGTAGAAAGATGTATGATATTGTATACATCTAGTTCATAACACCATTGTGTTGAAATTGTCAATCTTACTTGAAATTTGTGAAAATGCACAATTTAGGTCAAAATTACTTCAATGCACTAAATGGTTCAACCTTGTCATATACAAGTGTAAATTTTAGCTAATGTATCCCTAAATGGGGCAATGTAATTCATGTGATTATTGACTTTTCTTAAATCATTTTGATTCAAAATGATGAAAATGCAATTAGACAATCTAAACCACCGAATTCATCCAATACAGAAGCACATGACATGTGCATATGTTATTTCATGTCGATAATGTCATAAATGTGATATTGGTCCATACACAATTGACACCTTCTTATAATTATACTCCAATAGATTTATAACCCGGTAATATGATATTTTATGCTGGTTGATTAATATTGTGCAACTAATTTCCTAATAATTGCATAAAATTTAACTAATCTAACTTAGAAAAATTAATCCAAATTAAGAGATTAGGTGGAAAATTCATGGAAGTTATTAAAGATTTCTTAATTGGATTTTTTTTCTAAAATTTTCATCATTAGGTGACATAATTTATGGGGTGGAATCCATAAGCCATAAATAAAACAAATATCAAGCTTCTCATGCTTCATTAATGTCCCTTCCAAATATTTGTGATGGTATTTATGAATTGAGTCTCCAAAATCAAACTAATTCATGGCCACACATCTTGATCTCAAGATGGATGTTCATGGTGGATTCTAATCAAGTTCAAAAATATATAAATAGGAGGACCAAAACCACCATTTTATGCTTCATTTGTGTAAACTTATTACATAGAATTATCTCTACAACCTTTCTTTATTTAGTGTGTTTATGCTTAATTTACATTTGGATAGCTTCAAGATAGGCATAAAATTGATTCAATTATCATGAGCCTAGTTTCATTGGTTCACTTGAGATGATGGAGGAGCAAGCCATTAATCATTATTAATGTCTTGAGTACCACATCAAGGTGAAAGTCATGTTTTGAGTCACAAATGGGTGGTCGGATGCTCTTGGGAAGGTATTAAATATGTGCTTTCTTTTAATATCTTTTAATTGTCATTTATAAACCCTATTGAAGGAATTGGATTAGTTGGATATGTTTATAGGCATTTCTTGAGTTTTCTTGACTAATGCTTAATCTAACTCAATTTGGATTCCATATCTACATCTTGAAAAGCTTGGTGGGACCACAAATCACATACAAACAAGGATAATACTTTAGCATTCTTATATTGTCTAAAAGGTGCCTTAAAACATCTAGAATTCAATTTTTGTCATTATTTTTGTTATGTTATTTTTCTTTTATTAACACATAATTTACATAGTGACAAATATCAGTTTACCCTACTTGACATTGGTCCTATCTAATTAATATTGATTCTTATGCAAGGTAGAAAAAGACATAAAAATTATGTTTTCGATCTTTCTTTAAAGTTTTAAGTTATTATTATATATTCTAAGTCTATTTCTAAACATTTTATTGTAGGATCCAATGATTTTTCTTGGAGACTTTATATGATTTTAAGGTTAACTAATGTATTTTAACAAAAAAAAAAATTTCCTAAGGGATCATAGGTAATTACATCAGTTTTATTTCGATTGGTATCAGTTCTATTATAACCATCATCAGTTTCATTGTAACTGGCATCGATCACTATTTACTAACCTTAGTCTCTATGTAACAAAATAAGAGAAAACTTAGAGAATGTTTTCAAATATTTATTAATTAATTAATAATTGTGCTTCAAAGTATAAGGAAACCCTCTAAAAATTGTTGGTCATGCATTGGAAAAATTCACAAATTTGACATTGTTTAAGTCTTGAATTTATCATTTGGTTCTTAAAATGATATTAGGTGGTTTTTACTTAGTTTGTTTTGTGAAATTTTTACAAGTCTTCAACTAAGGACAAGGGGCCAAAAACTTCACAAACACTTCCATTTGGTGCTTTAAAGTAACTAATTATTTGTTTTATGCTAGATCATTTTATACATATGTGTTTTTCATAAATGAAGGAGCATGTATGCTCTCCCCCAATACCCTTTAGGGAACTCATGTGACCACAAGCACTCTTTTTATTGTAATTGTTCCTTTTTCCAAGGCATGAAAAGAATATTGCTAAGTATCTCCTTAAAACCCATATGGTTTGGGTGATATAAACATAACTTTTAAAGTCTTTTCACTTGAGCATTTGTTTTTATGCAACTTGGCTTGTGACCAAGATTTCATAGCCTCCTTACAAGTTATTTATGAAAGCTTTGACCTAGGAATTCATCTCCTGACATTGTTTCAACTCTAATTCATGTTCGGGTATATAAATCAAAGCATGGATACTATGATTGTCACAGGGTTAAATAACTAACCTCTCCAATAGTAACAAAGACTTGAGTCAAATTTGGTTAACCAAGGAATTCAACTAAAAATTACATGTATAGAATGATTATGCAAAGGAATAGACCCTTGATTAGTAATTTAACTAGTATGAACTCAATTGATGTGAGGCATCTCTAGTGTTAATCACACTTGGGAGTATCTAGATGGTCTAAATTTTATGTTTAAGAATAATGCCACTTATCATGGTAATATTATTGATGTAGGGTGAGTATACCAAAGTTCCACATCACTGTAAAATCTCTTGTGAGAAAGGGGGTGTAAAAACCCTACTAATTTATGCACTTTTATTTTTTGATTAATACTTAAAATCCTCCCAAGAACACGTATATAGATGAAATTCAATGATACAAAGTAACCTTGTTAGTTTAGGGCTTTCAACATTATACATAGATGTATTTTATATTTTACTTTACTATATTGGTCTTATCAGGGTCTAAAAATTGTTATTAAACCAAAACACATCAACCAAATACATTTGTTATCCACCATTTTATTTGAGCAAGGAGGTATTATGCTGACCAAATCAAAATAATTTTTTGCCTTGTTCAAATCCTCATTTGACACATTGTGTTTGCCTTATCTAAATAACATTGTTATGCTTCCCATTTGGGTTTAAATTATTTTTCAAAATTCTTTAAGTTCTTCAATTTTTAGTTCAAATTCAAAATCTCACCTTCTTAAGTTATAGGCCAAGGTGTTATCCAATTTGCCATGTCTACTTAGATTGGGTTAACTTGGGTATGATTTCTTGCTTGGGTTGAAGGATTTTATATAGACTCATAATCATTTTAATTATTATGATCTTAGGTTATGTTGCATATTTTTCAAAGTCTATTTTCTAGAACACATTTTATCTTCCTATAGGGATGTTGCAATATTGTGTTTCACATTTGGTTTTTGTTTTATAGTTAGGAATTATTATATGTTTCACATCTTGAGTTTCATAGTTCATATTATTAGTTTATTCATTATAAAATACTTTATTGTAATTTTTTAGTCATTACTCATCAATTTTTTCCATAAATTCTACATTATTGATGTATTTTTAAACATATGTTTGGTGTACATGTTTAAACTATAGGTTTTAGAGATATCATACCCTTTTATAATTTGATGGTTTCAATTGACCAAAGTTGAGTAATTTTATGAACGCTCCTTATAATTATGTGTTACTATACACCCTTCTTTATTATAGTAAATTTCTACCTTATATCTTATTTAGATAAAATAAAAACACACCTTGTTAATATTTTCAAAAACATTTACCAAATCTTAGCAAACATTGAGAATAAAAAGCTAGACATGACACAAAGATATTCTCATAGTGTGGTCTCTTATGGCCATAACTCTAAGGAGGATCACTTTTATGATGGAAACTAAAATCCTATGGTATTTGAGGACATCTCCGTGATGGTAGGATTTTAGGAAGCCTATTTTAAATGTCAAACCCTAGAGGACAATGATGAATCACTCCTAAGGTTGATTAAATACAACACTAGATTTCTATCAAACTTTCATATGGAATAAATACCTACCTTGGTTACGATAGAGTAAAAATGGTGAGAGCAATCACTTATGAATATTTCAAAATCAAACATTGCATCTTATATCAAAGGAAAAGAAGTTCCTATACATTCAACACATAATGATCAAGATATTGTCACCAAGATCAAGAAGATAAGTCAATAATGTGGATACTAAATTATTATATACTTGACAAATTCTTTAGTTTCCACTTTGATACATAATAGTGCTTCAAAGGAATAAGGGAATGTGGTAGAACTACCACAATAGAATTTAATTGAGAACACACCTATGATGGATCATGATGTCTCAATTGAATAACCTAAGTCTCAAGAGGTTCTACAACATGCTTCAATAGACACAAAACATAGATTTTTCAATCATAAATAAAATCGTGTTCATTCACAAAATCAAGTACCAAATCATTTAGTGCATATTGAAGAGATTATTCAAAACAATTTATATAGTTCCTCGTAAACTATACATATTTTGGTTAATAGACGATGGATTCCAAAATATCAATAAATCACTTATAATTTGACACAGTCAACTTTAATTAATGTTTAGCAACCTAGGAATCAATGGCTCACTTACTCAAATGAAAGAGAGAATAATTTTTTTTTTCATATCATATGTTGTATATCCCTAATAAATTCATCTAATAGGGGCACATACCACCCAAACAAAATTATATTCCACCCACTAATATACCAAACATGCAAGAGTGGAATTTTAAGAAAGATATTGAGTCTGTATTGGTGACATGAAATATAATCAAGAAATATAAATTTGATGAGATATGTATATATCCATTTGACTTGAGCATTCTTCAAGTTCCATTTATACCTTATTTTGAGGCACCCAAATTTAACAAGTATTAATGGAAGGATGACCCTCATGAACACATTCAAGAATTTTATGTGTTATGCCAAGAGGTAGCTTATAGTAGTATTTTATTGATTTAATAATTTATGTGAATTTTAAATTGTGGATTCTAAAGTTACCCAAGGGATTGATTACAAATTAGAATGACCTATCTAAAAAAAAATTCAACCACTTCTTGTCCAATATTAAACATGAATTGACTATAGTTGACTTGCACAAAGCCAAATAGTGAGATGGATAAAGATTCACAACATATCTATAATGGTAAATAATATTAGTTGGATGTTTTAAAAATAATATGATAGACAAACAATTGGCCGAATTTTTTTCATATAACTTACATCTTGAGGTCACACACAATCTATGGCTTGCTTACACCAACACATTTGAATAAATTATCAATAGGGGTGTATAGATTAAGAATTCAGTTATCACTAAAGGCCTTGTGCAAATTTATTCATAGGGTTAAATGTCAAATTAGACCCAATATCCAAGTCAAACTATTACCTCAAATAAACCAAAGGAATTCAGTAATAACATGAATAGGGTAGGTAATGGAGTAACTGAATCAAGACATGTATAAATATGCAAGCTATATCAACTCCAAATGTGCAATTAGTTACACATAATGTACCAACCACTTTGTAAAGAGTCCCTCCACAAAGTGTATTCAATAACATCTTTAGAGTCTTCAAAATACTATGAGAGATTATGTATGTTGTGTTCTAAAATATGATAGTAGTTAATTTCATTATATGTCCTATACCAAGGCCATTTACTGAAGAAGAACCCAAACTTGATTGGTATCAAGGAAATGAATTTTTCAACTTCCATCATATTATTGGTCATGGTGCTTCTAGATGCATTCAATTATAGTACCTCACTGAATATTTGATTGAGTGGTGAAGTTGAGATCAAACTTACTTCATAGGACACAAATCAGGATATGAGAATCTACAAAGATTCATTTCTTTGACATAATCAACAACCAACAAGGAACAATCAAAACCAAGAAAAAAATCAATGGTAAAATTAGAATCAAGGTTAGAATCATAATTAGCATGATGATAGTAAGGATCATATTACAAATGCTAATAACCTAGGTTACAACAACATGCCTTATGATTACAACAATATTATGAGGTATATTTATACAAGACACATTGTAACTATCACTGTCAAAACCCATGAACCATCTCATGCTTCTCAAATTACTATACCCCTTATTGCAAGGTCAACATCCTTTCCCTTAAGTAATGCCACATCGAGTTAAGTTATTCCACTATATCTTGGTTTATGTATGTTACCATTTATGAACCCCTTTCTCTAATTATAATGGCTCTTCACTGACTCAAGATTATGTAAACATAACTAGATACCTATGAGTCACCCTTTAAGTCCCTTTGACTGTTTATTCCATATATAATGTCTCCTCGACACATAGATTATGTAATCATAACTAGACATTATTGAGTTACCCTTCAGGGCTCTTTACCCTCTTCTTCAACCACTAGACCCAATATGAACATTATGCCATCCAACGCTAAACCACCTCATCATACTACTGAAAACCCTTATAGTCTATCAAACTAACTGAGTAAAACCCCTATGTAAATTTCTATTTTAGATGTTTTGTATATGTTTAAAGTCTATATACCTATTTTGAATGACCTTTTACAATAATCCACTATTCCCCAAGATATTAATCCTAAATAGTTCCAAACACTTATAGGGTATTTGTCTTCATTTTATCCATAATAACCCCTTGTATATTGAGGTCATCATTTAAAACCATAAAATCAAGTGGGTTATTATATAAAATGGTGTAGGGCTAAACATAATGTCACTCAAATTGGTATAGAGATTAGGTTACATTTTGAAGGACGTTCATCTAGATACGATTAGCATAGAGTTATATGATAATGCCCAGAGGGAATTTTTTGGTACTATTTATTTACTAGTCATTATTAGGTCTATGTCCCATCACACTTTGTTACATATTATGGATTTTTATTTTCCTTATAACATAATTCTTGGTCATCATTATTTCTATGAAGTACAGGTCATTCCATCCAGTTTGTATCAAAGGCTTAAGTTTCCCCATGATGGGATCGAGTTAACCATACCTACCAATCTACATCCTTATCATTATTAGAAACATATAGACGCTGAATTTAATAATTATAACTATTGTCCTAGTTTTGAATTTGTTGAAAAGAAAAACAAGGAAATAGTCTTACATCCATCAAATTTTAATTATATCTGTCCTAGTGACCTTGCTTCCACTTTGACTGATAAATTTCTTGAAACTCCTATAAAACATGTTTTTATAGAAGATATGGTCATTCTCAAGTACAATCTTAAGGATGCCTTCCATATTACTCATTTTCCTAAGTTTCCTAAATAATTTGGTAAATTGAAACCTTTCAAAATATGTAATAGACCCAACATGATTTTTCAACAAAAGAAAGAAACAAAGAAACCACCAATGGTATTTTTTCTTGCTACTTCATCAATAAAGGATTGAGAGGCTTTCACTAAAGGAGATTGATTATATTCTGATGGCATTAATAATTATATTTACAATCTTAAATATCTTATCCCTAATTATTCATGGATAATTTTGATTATATAGAAAAAGCCCTTGGTCTATGAGGGCAAGTAACACTAGAACCTTTATTAGTTGTGTAACATAATTTGAATCAATGTCCTGAATTTAAACCACATGAGGGTGACCTCTTTAATTTCAATAGAGATTCTTATGAATTAACTAATGATGAGACTCCTGGGAGTGGTGTAACATCCTATTATAGACTTTTTGATGAGTTTTTTGAAATATACTTATTTAATTCCAATTCTATTATGACCATAACACCTCATTATTCTTTTTGCCTTTGCCATGTTAAGCTCATTGTTTTAGACCAAAAAAAATTAGTCATACACTTTGATGAAATTCACAATGAATAATATATTTCCTAATATATGGGCCTCAGAGATGGATTACCAATTCATGATCATAAGTAAGGCTTTTGATTATTCTTTGGATCCTTTTGCCTACTTTGGAGAGAGAAAAAAATTTATTCGTCATGAAAAAGATAAAAAAAGATATAGATCTTTAGGTGAAAACCTCTTTGAGGCACTCTTTGGTTAGTGAAATACGGGCCCTTGAGTGAAAACCTATTTTTAGATGCTATTAGATGGGAAAGTGTGCTCATCCCCAAAGGATGCACAAGGTCCATAAAGTCCTAGCTCTATAGGCAATACTAGAATCACTTCAGAACAACAAGTCTTTGATCATCTTGCTCTTGACATTCCTAATATTTTTTCTAGCTAGCCATTACATGAATTGGTAGATTTAGATTCATCACATTATTTAGATCTTTGGGAGGAACAACAAGAAACTATAGTGGAAAAAAGAAATCATGATCACACATTTCATACTATTCAAATATAGGGTTATACCTTTCTTATAGAAAACACTGTTGAAGTGAACCTAAGAGCATATGTTGATCCCAAAATTTTCTACCTTGGATCTTATCTCGCTAATCAAGAGTGAGAACACATTATATCCATTTTGAAGGATTTTATTGATATTTTTGAATGGAAATCCTTTGACATGCCAATCTTAGAACTTGACTTGGTTGTGTATCGACTTATTGTCCATCTAGATGCTAAATTAGTGAAACACAAATTAAAGAAGATGCATCAATGCATTGATCTTTTTGTAAAATAAAAATTATAGACATTATTAGCAACATAATTCATTAGTCAACTAGAATATTCTGAATGGATGTCAAACATAGTTATAATTAGTAAAAAGCCATAAGGTATACATCTTTGTATTTATTTTAGAAATATTAATAAAGTGTGTCCCAATGATGATTTTTATGTACTCAACACTGACATGATTATTGATTCTAGTATGGGGTACGAGATGATGTACCTCGTGGATGTATTTTTTGGATATAATCAAATCAAGGTATCTCAAGAAGACTATTAAAAGGCTACATTTAACACACCATTAGGAATATTTTATTATCAAGTCATGCCATTCGGGTTGAAGAATGATTAAGCCACTTATCATCATGTCATTACTATCATCTTCCATGACATGATACATGATATTGTTGAAGACTATGTTGATGACATCTTAGATAAATCAAGAACACATAATGGACATCCTGATATTCTATGAAGAATCTTTTAGAGGCTTCATGAGAACAATGTCCATCTTAATCATATAAAGTGTGTCATTGGTATCATTTCAGTAAAATTACCAGGGTTTTTTGTTTCATAAATAGGGATATAATTTGACCCTCCTAAGGTTAAGGCCATTGTTGAAAGGCCTCCAACTTTAAATCATAAATAACCCCAAAACCTCCATGAAAAGATTTAGTTTACTGATAGGTTCATTTCTTAATTGGTAGATAAGTGCCATCTATTTACACATACTTTAAAGAAATTGGTAATGTTTGAATGGAATAATGAGTTTCAATTAGCATTTTTAAAAATCATAACTATTTGGCTAACCCACCAGTTTTGAGAATAACAACACTTGGACAACCATTGCATCTTTACATTTTAGTGACCAAACATGTGTTGGGGGCATCTTTTGCCCCAGATGATGATCAAGGTAAAGAAGATGCATTTTATTAGTTGATTTTCACACTGATATCTTATGAACACAATTATACACCTATTGATATGGCATGTTTAGCTATGCTTTTAGCTTCCCAAAAGCTACGACACTATATGTTGAACAATAAAATAATTATTATTGCTAAAGTGGATCCTCTCAGATTTTTATTATCCAAAATGGCTCTCACCAGTCACATGATCAAATGGGTCATATTCTTAAGTGTGTTTTATGTTGAGTGTTAGAATTAAAAATCTATCAAGGGCCATGTTATTACTAATCAACTTCTAGAAGCCCTTATAATAGACACTTAACCACTTAGATTTGACTTCCCAAATGATTCTATCATGATAATATATGAACTTTAGTATGAACCTAAAAAATGGAAACTATATTTTGATGGTCCCTTCACTTCATGTATATTATTATCCAATATTTTTTTGACTACACTGTAAGGGGATCTGATTCCCAGAGCATTTCACTCAAATTTTCATTGTACCAATAATATGATAGATTAGGAAGAACTTGTTGCAATACTTCATATTCCAATACAATGGGATATCTAGTACTTAATGGTCTACTGGAATGCCTAATTAATTATCAATAAAATCATAGATTAATAACAAACTAGAGATGGCAAGCTTGTACCCTACAAGAATATTGTGGATAATCTCAAAGCTCATTTTAGAAGTCTATAGTTATAACAAGAACCAAAGGCCAATAACAGATCTACCAATGAAATGACAATAATTGGGTCCATGATAAAGATTGATAGAACTGCTAGACAATATGAATTTATGATTGAAAATCTTCTACACATTGATCATGTCTTACTAGATTGAAAAAGGGTATACACCATTGCTAGTCCTAATTCCCCATGAAAAATGCCTTTATTTTAATATGTTTATAATTATTTCCATGATCACATTTTCTCCCTAACCTTTCTAATAATTTTCAAAAAAAATTCCTTCATTGTCTAGCTTTATATACCCTCCTTCATAACATGCTTTATTGTAAAGGATATGATTTAATTATACTTCATTGTTTATCTTTAGGATAATCCAAGGTAGCTCTTAAAGGTTCATGAAGGAATATGTGGGGCCAACACCAACAATGTATTCTTAGACACAATACTCAAAAGATGTTTCTATTGGCCCAAAATGGATATAGATGCTTGAGATTATGTAAGTCTGTTCCTTGTCAACAACAGGGAAATTCTATACACACACCTTCCTTGCCATAATAACTAATAACTATACCATGGTCATTATCTACATAATACCTTGATCACATTGATAAAATAAACCCAACATCTCTAGATGGACATAAACATATTCTCACTGATACTGATTATTTTACTTACTGGATTGAGTCCAGTCCTCTCATGTATGTCATCGGTGGGAAGATTCTTAAATTTATACATTACCATATCATCTGTTGATATGGTATCCCAGCATGCATTATATCTGATAATGGTAGATCATTACTAAAAAGAGATGTTAAAGAGCTTTGTGAAAAATTCAAAATCAAGAAAATTAAATCTACACCATATAACCGACAAGGTAATGGATAAGCTGAAGTGTCAAGCAAAACCATTGTGTCCATATTGAATAATATTGTCAATAACACTCATCATAATAAGCACTTGTAAATTTTTCCTACCCTTTGGGATTATTCTAATAATAATTAATCCCCCGCAAGAGCCTCTTAATACTATGTTGTTTATGTAACAAAAGCTATTATCCTAATTAATATTGGGTTACCTTCATTATGAGTTTATTTGGAGAAAATTGAAGATGATGAAGATTAAAGAGTTTGCAAATTGTAAGAATCAAAACTCCTTGATGGTAAGTGTTTGTATTCCATACACAACATTGACTATTAGAATAGATTCCATCAAAGATGGAATAATTACATTATCCCTCAGGAGATTGACATTGGTGATTTGGTCTTGAAAGAGAACCAAAAAAACTCAAATATTGAATGCAATAAAAAGGGCATGTTTAAACCTAATTCGCTTCGACCCTACATTATCACAATAAACTATGGTTCAGAGGTATACTGGCTAGTTACTCTATGTGGTATATAACTTATAGAGCCCATGAACATTGTGCATCACAAGTGGTTCTACACTTGATATATTATATTTTATTATAATATATTATATTTATAATTAGTATATATAAATATAGACATCAAAATTTTAATGTATTATTTCTATGCCAGTTATAATATAGTAATGATTTGAGTCGTACATTGAATGTGAAAACTTGTCACAATCAAATCAACATGTATGATGTCTTCATCCACCATTGATAATAGAAAATGGCTACCATTATATATTATACCACCCTATCATGGACCATATACATTTTATTTTGATGTACCCTGGATTGTTCTCATTAAAATCACATTCTTTTATGACTCTAGACAATTGAAGCTTTGGACCGTTGGCACTCTCAATCATTTATATTCCAACTTGACTCATTTTATCCAACCCTAGACCATCCTCTTTTGGACCCCATTCATTTTATTTTATCTTAGACCATTATGTTTAAAACTACATTATTTTTATACCCTAGGTCATTATAACATAAATAATTCCATCCTTTGCCCAATTATGATCTTGATTATGACTCAGTTATTATGGACAACTTTAACTGTAGTTCTATGAAATAGTTCATCCTGGGTAGTATTTCATAGCTTGCTCTTATAGATAAGTAAACACAAGTTTATCATCTTATGATTTTTTCTTGTTGAATGGTTCTTCAGATCTATCTCATGTTACACACTATTTTTTTCTTAATTTTCTTCTATTTTGTAGGCATTGTTGCCTTAATAGGATCTCACTCTCACTGATTTGTGAACATGGGTTGTTCCATCTGGCCTAAGTTGTTATTAAAACTTCTAGTCTTGGACATGCATATCCTTGATTAGTTGGTTCCTTGTGTCACTATTTATATTCAAAATCCTCATTACACTTGATTTAGATGTTATTGTAACTTCTACTCTTGGATGTGGATCTCTTTGATTAGTTGGTTCCCCTTTTCATTGTCTATATGCATAATCCCCATAACAACTGATTTAGTTATTATTTGAACTCTCACTTGTGGGCGTGCATCTCCTCAATTAGGTATTTCCTTGGGCCTTTATGAATATTTCATTTTTATTTCTTATCCCAAAACACAAAAAAAAAAATATATTATTGATAAAATGAACAAAATCATTGTCTTACACATTTGTTTATCCTAATCTCCACCCTCTTATCATTTTTCAAGCAATGATTTGAACACGATCGTCATTTTACAATATTGTTTTTTCTTATTTATTTTATAGCATCAATCATGCTTTCTTCTCATCACTTTTTTTCTATCCCACTACATTTGGCATGAAGTTCATGTTGAATCTATCACCCATAGAACCATGTAGGAAGCATCCACTTACCTTGTACATCTACATTTAGTTCTAACACCTCCTTACTTTCCTTTTTTCCCTCCAATTTTTATCTTGTTGTTTCCCTATCACTTTGGGGGAAACTTTATGTCATTTTTTCTTATTACACTATTGTACAAAGTAACG
Source organism: Torreya grandis (assembly GCA_037957365.1). Taxonomy (NCBI): domain Eukaryota; kingdom Viridiplantae; phylum Streptophyta; class Pinopsida; order Cupressales; family Taxaceae; genus Torreya; species Torreya grandis. Next base: position 411,391 of record JARHVA010002710.1, on the reverse strand, counting down.
ACTCTACTACACATGCATAAACAATATATTTTTCCTTACACTAACATTGTCACTGACTCTTTTTTGTGTGTGTTTATTTTAGTTTTATTGTTGTTTTGATTGCTTCCTTGTCTCTCCTTTTTTTCTAGGTTTTTATTCATTTATGTTCTTTTTATTGTTTCTTCATGTTGTTCTTGGTATTTTATTTTACAATTTTGTCTTTTTACTTTGTTTTTTTCCAAGATCGTCTTGATTAAACACATGGATCTAGATTATTCATATCTTGATTTAATGTTATTTATTAAGTTATTATTTCTTTGATTTTATACATTTTTTCCTACTTCAGTCCTGATTATTAATATCTTGATTTTATGTTAGGTTATATTAAAGTATTGTTTTTTATCTATAATTTTGTTTATTTTTATTTAATTTTAAATCAGTATATCTTCGGTCTTGGTAGTTATTATCATTATCCTTAGTTATAAATATTCACATCTTAACTTCCTCAATATAAATAAAATACAATGTCATTATAAATCATTCATACGTGTGATGCATAATTTCATTTTGATATAGCAAACACTTAGTACTTTGGATACATGTCTCAAAATTAATGTATCTTCTCATACCATCTTTCCATGCACCAATGAAAATAAATACTAATGTCTTATTAACTTCATTCTATGAAAGACATGCATTTCTTGTCATATACTATGACTCTAATTTAGTAGTGTTTCGTTTTCCTCCTATTCTTCTTTCCTAATTTTATTTTCTCCCACTTTTGGGATTACTACACTAATTTGAGGTTCATTTAGACAATATAGGCAAGGCTTGGATACATGACATATCTTAGGCTATCTTAGCCACCTTGATTCTTGTATTAATCACTTTCATCACTTTGTACATCCTCATATGCCTATTTTTTTGTCTCTTCTTTAGTCATTAGACCATCACATCTATGTTTGTGACTAGTAATATTTAAGTTATGCACTAGATTATATGTTTGAGCTATGCATACCAATTTTCCCTACTAGGCCACAATTTTTAGACTAATTTATCAATCAAATCATCCTTACTGGAGCATACTTATTTATCAGTGATAAAAAAATTCTTGACTATGAAAAAATTTCTTTATCAATCCATCAAATCTACTCTAATGGAGCACATTATTATTTAACTTTCCCTAGAGCAATGCTCTAATTTTTAATCTAATTGGAATATCTGTAGACATTTTCCCTCATTTTGGTAATATTCAAAATGTCAAACTTGTCTTGGGATTGATCATTCCTTAAGCACATAGCTTACACCATCTTATGGGTGTGTTCAATGTGTGTTACTTATATTTTTTTATTGTTTCAGTCCCACATCCAACCATCCTTGGGTCCGATTATATTCTAAATATACTTTTATCATTAATATCAAATGCATGAAAGCATTAACTTGTATGGATTTAATAGCATTCATGGGTTAATTTCACCATTTTTCTTTATTTCTAGAGTCCATCTCTTTGTTTCATCCTTGTGTGTCCTCTCGAGGGGACATCATGGGTCATTTTTTTCCAAATTATTATTGACAACTCTTTTATTTGAAAAAACAATACTTAATTTGAATTTATCACTATGCCTTCACAAATATGGTCAAAATATAGACATCTGATTCATAACATCATTGTGTTAAAATTGTCAATCTTAGTCAAAATTTGATAAAATGAATAATTTAAATCAAAAAAACTTAAACACCCTTAATGGTTCAATCTTGTCATATATAAGCACTGATTTAGGCTAACATATCACTAAATAAGGAAATGCATTTTATGTGATTATTAACTTTTCTCAAATCATTTTGAGGCAAAATGATGAATGTGTAACTAGATGCTTTGAACCACTAAATTATTTCAATATAGAAGCATATTAAATGTGCATGTGTTGTTTCATATCAATAATGTTCTAAATGGGATATTGGTATATACACAACTGACATCTTCTTCTAGTTCTACTCTAGTCAATTTGTGACCTAGTAATATGACATTATCACTAGTTTGATTAATAGTGTGTGACTAATTTCCAAAAAAATGATTAAAATTCAATTAATCTCACTTAGGAAAATTAATCCAAATTGAGAGATTAATTGTAAAATCCATGGAATTTATTGAATATTTATTAATTCAAAATTATTTTCTAATATATGCATCATCAAGTGCTATCGTTTGTGGGGTGGCATCCATAACCCATAAATGCAAAAAATATCAAGCTTAAGGCATCCCATTCCTATTTAATGCCCCTTCCTTCCAAATATTTATGAGGGTATTTATGCATTAAGTCTCCAAAATTGAATTAATTCATGGTAACATATAATGATAACAATATGGAAGGTCATTGTTGATTCTGATCAAATTCAGAAATATATAAATAAGAGGGCCAAAACCTCCATTTTTAAGCTTCATTTTTGTAAACTTGTTATGCAAAATTATCTCCACAAACTTTATTTGTGTAGTATTATTATGTTTAATTTATAACAAGATAGATTCAAGATAGGAATAACATTAATTTAAATATTGTGAGACTAGTTTCATTGATGCACTTGAGATGATGGAAGAGCAAGCTATTCATCATTGCTAAGGACTTGACTACCAAATCAGGGAGAAAATCATATTTTAAGACATATTAGGGGGAAATATTACTCTTGGGAAGGTATTAAGTATGCACTTTCTTTCAATAGCTCTTAATTATCATATTCAAACCCTGTTGAAGGAGTTGGTGTAGTTAGTTGTGTTCTTTATGAATTTCTTGAGTTTTCTTGAATAATGTTTGATCGAACTCACTTTAGATTCCATCTCTATAGATATGATTCATTGTACTTAACAAAAATATGTACATTTATGACATGCTTCATGACACCATAAAACCATAAAACATAGAATGCAATACAATCTTTATCCACTCATAATCACATGATGTAATGGTTTTGACACACATAATAAAATCATAGGTAATATCACTCAATGTAACATAAGGTGTGAAGAGACACAAAACATAGATAATTTAATGTCACACAAGGTCAAGTCCCAATGAGATAGTCATATTAAAAATTCAATCAATCAAAGTCATGTAAGAATGCAAGGACCCAAACAAAGATTTATGCAATGAAAACTTGGTCAATTAAAAGTCACATAATAAGGAAAGTTATTAAAGAAAGAGACATATAGAATGATAAAATTAATGAGAACAAATTAGACAAAAAAGGAAGATCCTCAAAAAACATGATAAAAAATTACCCTATATGAAATTAAATAGTTTTAGTGTAACATAATTAAATTCAAACTATTCTACACCAATAATCTATGCCAATGATATAACATACTAAAGTAGAATATCCATGAAATGTAACATTGAAAATAATAAAATCAGCATCAAGGTGTGTGGAAGAAATTAATGTACCTCAACATGATAAATGGAGAATGTCATAGGATAATATAACCTATAATAAATTAACGTCTGTAGTAAGATACAACCAATATTGTCATGGTCCTTAGGTGTAAGAATCTTCTAAATTTATAAATCCATGTATTATATAAAACATGAGTATCTTGACTGCCACTCTTTTATACTTTTAAACTCATGTGTGTATGAAAAAAATATTTGTAATATACTAAACATGTGATCCATAGATAATGTAATCTACCAAACATGACATGCTTAGGTCCTAATTTTATTTTTTAAAGATATTTTGAATCTTTTTATATTTTTAGAATATCCTTTAGTAAATACTTAAAAACCTTTAAAATAACCATATGGGTCTATTAATATTGTTTATAACTCTAATATTATGGGTTTCATAGGTTATGTATAAAAATTGAATTTTCTTCCAATGTGTAATGATATTTTAAGATAATTTTTTGTAGTTAAATTTCAAGCAGCACCCTTTTGGTTATTATCATTAACATCATGTAAAATATGGATTTTTATCATATAATATAAAAAAATTATGACCCAAAACATACCAAGTGTATCTTGAATTTACTCTAACCATTATTATCCCAATGTAATACTCAAGTAGTTGGTAGGATATATCACCCTTTTGTTGTATCCATGACCACTAGGCCAAAAGTAAAATTTGGTATCTTTATATGTTGGATTGAGATTTAAAAATGTATAGTTTGTTTAATTATTCAATTTATTATCCCCACTATCAAAATAATGTAATATTACACATGATTGTGAATTATTTTTCATCTATTTGAATTTGATATGAAAGGATACCCTCAATGTCTACTGTTATAGTCAAGTTCTCTTGTCATGGATGTTCATAAATTTTTTTTGAGTTGTATTCATCTTCTAATATAAATTATAACTTACTAATGATAGTTACATGCCTAGCTATTTTATGGTAATATCAATATTATTTGCATTCCTAGTATAAAATGCACATGGTAAATTTATGTGTATTAGTCAGTAATGATTTTTTTTTCAAGTACCATTCATATAATATTGCTTGGTTTATCTCGATTATTGGTTATCTATAATGTTGTGGAAGTTTTTTTATCTACGAATTTCACATAGTATACTAAATTTTATTTTAAAAGATTTTTTATAGTTTGACATGTTCCATTGTTCTTATGCCTGAGTTACATTTGATATATTTTTTAAAATGTCATGATGGTTCTTTTAGAATATAAGGATTTTTGTGTTAGTTAACATTAGAAAAATTATTTTTAGTGTCATTATGTTGATTGTTGGGAATTATTTTCTTACGTTTACCTACTTTAGAATTTTCTTGAGTAAACATCTTTAATTTATCAATATTATTTGTAAATGAATTATCTTGATAATCTCCTACAGTAATAAATGTAAATGTAATAAGACAACTGTTCATTTGGATCAATAAAATTAAAACTTATCTTGTAAAAGTATACTTTATATCATCATCATCATCATCATCATCATCATCATCATCATCATCATCATCATCATCATCATCATCATCATCATCATCATCTTCATCATCATCATCATCATCATCATCATCATCATCATCATCATCATCATCATCATCATAATAATAATATGTTACTATAGAATTTGAATTTTCTAAATTTACCAAAATGGGAATATCTTGAATTGTATTTTTTTCTCTACAATAACTTTCGATTATTTATTTGTTTCTTGATTAATGGTCGTAAATTGATCAATATCATTTTGTGCATGAATATTGTCAATTATGATAGGTTATGATGTAAGTATGATATAATAAGACATATAATCTGATTATGAATTAATTTCATTATTAAAAGGCATCGTGCTTAAAAAAATTGAAAGGATCATTATGTTAGACACATGTATACAAGGAACCACCATGACTAAATTTCATAGACATGTAATAAAGATGGAACTACCTTCATATCATGTATCCAAGGTTAAACCTAGACAAAATTGTAATGAAGATGATTTGTAATTTACCTAATACATGTATATCTTGGGTTCTACTATTGCATCAAATGATATTGATCTAAGCACTTATTACGAAATATTATTGATTTCTTTTATCAATTGAATTGGGTTTTAATTAACATCTATATTGACACCCATTCTTTTAAAGAAATTAATGTTGAAAATATTAATTCTTAATCCATTGTCTATTAACATTTGCTTAAATAATTTACTTTTAATTTGAAACTAAAATAAATATGCATGAATTTTATCTATTATGTGTTTTTCAAGCATGTATTCAATTTGAAAATAAATTACTTCTTTGGTATGTTGTAAAACATTCATAAAGGAGTAATGGTATGCAAATTATTTATCATTGATGAGGTGGTTAACCATTTTAATTTGATTTTTAATAAAACTATCAAAATTTAAATATTTAAATGTCTCAAATAAATATGAAAATACATAAATCTATAGTAAAATATAAAATTTAATGAAATCAAAAGCTTTCTAAAAATAATAATTTAAGTTAGTGTTAGAGAGTGTCCCTATAAACAATAATAGGTTTAACTATGTGATCTTTATGTATGTTAAAATTGTGCTAAAATAACCTAAAAATAGGGTTATGCTAAAAACTTTGATTTGCAATTTTTGATGAAAAGTCTGCAAGTGGTGGATATATGCACACTATAACATTGTTTGGGTAATGTGATTGTGACCTAATTGATTTTTTTCTATATTTTTTAATCTAGACTTGTGTGAATTATTTTGAGGATTGAATTTATATCTCTATGTGTCATTATGTTGCAAAAAATATCTGTTAGAATTCAATAACATTAATAATTATTGAATGGGTTTAATTATTGTAAACCTATTATAACATATTATTTTATTTGTTAGGAAATATATTTCCATATGAATTTTTTATTACTCGTGACTATTCTAGGTTATTTGATCCTATTTTCTAGGAGGTTTTTATGCTACCTTAATGGCTATATAATAGACTTTGTTTTTTCCTCATTAATATGTTGAAAACATAATATTATTACTGTGTGTTTAATTTCTATGTGCAATTTGTGTTCAGCTCTACAATTTGCCAATAGTCTGGTATCATATCTCTAGGTTTTATTAGGGATGGGTTTGTGAAAATTTGTGAGAGGACGTCATTATTTTCTTCATCCCTGTGAATGAGTAAAAATTATCAGTAAGCTATATAAGAGAATATAATAAAGTTTTATGTTAAATCACTATATATTCCACCTAAACCTAGATGGTTATTTTTCTACATCAGCACTAAAGCATTGAAGCACTTTTATTTTGCATCAATAGAGATTAATCTCATTATTTTCTACATCACCATTGATAAACCTGTCAATCTCCATTAGAATGTTTCTCGTGTTATTGGAATAATTGATCATAGTGATTCGGACATGTGTTCTAAGTTTCTTGAGTCATCTACCTTAAACTCTATGAGTTAACCTAATGTCTTTTTGAATTTACACACACTTGGAGCCAATATTTTATCTTTATGTATCTATGTTGAAAAGACTACGTTATGGCCTACTTTGACATGTGTTTCATATAAATCTCCTTTGAAACCATTTTTCAATATAATCCATATTTTGGTGTATATCTTATAAGCATTTATTTTGCCATGTTTTGTGCCATTTAAACCTATGTATGAGATTGAATTATCATCAAATATACTTTAGCTACTATTTTTATCTACCATCATATAATGTTTACATAGGATGGAGATTATCATTAAATGTTGCATAAGCATTTACATCATCCAGCAATCAATGCTGAGTTACCTGTGCAATCTACAACATACCAGTACATTATTCTTTTCCTACAGGAATAGATTTATTTTATTTATTTATGTAAAAAGATACCTAGCTAATTATATTATTTTAGATCTATTTTTTTAGTTTATAAAAGTGATTGATCAATATAATTTTCTAATTTCATGGTTTAGGGGATATTAGCTTATATGTCAGTTGTGTTTAATTAAGGTTGTTTTGATAGTGGGTCAGTAATTTAAAGGTATTTATATTAGGTTCATAGTATTTTTGTATAGTGAAATGTATAAATTATTAGATTTTAGTCATAGTTTGAAAGTCTAAGATTCAATTAATGTCTCAAGTGTCTTTGATAAGTCATTATAAAAATATGTAAAAGATATTTTTTCTATTAAGAGTATATTCAAAGTCTAAGAATTGTGTTTAGTTTTAATTTAATATAAAAGTGTCAAAAAGTTAGTTTTAAGATGTGTCAATTTTATGAGTTGAAATTGAAAAAAAAAATGAGTAAATATTTTTTTAGTCCATAGTCAAACTGCCATCAATAAATAATTTTATGTCAAAAATTTCAAGTCATATAAATTTAAAAAGGAGTAATGGATACATTTTCAATTATATGTGATGTTAAAAATGTTAGAAGAGTTTCTCCTCATCTGAGCTTCATGACTTCATCATCTAAGTAAGCAGCAAATGTATTGGAGGCTAAAGGATACACAAAAGTTGTAGGATTATTATTATCTTCTCATGAGTCACCTATGATAGGGTCACATCACTACTATGGTCAATTTTTTTAGTGTGTTTATTTTATGTTATGGAAGGTGTGTTTCTATTTTATAGTGTGGATTTGAATAAAAATATTGAGCATTATTTTATAGTTTCTTACCTCTTGATGAAGAACATTTTTGGGAGAAAAAGCACTAAAGTAGTGCTTGTTTCTTGGAAAAGGGTTTGTGGAAATAAAAAAAACCACCAAAGTGGTTGAGACCTCCTTCCAAATCCAAGTTCATGGTCAACCTACAGTAAAAAACCATGTGGGTTTATGGTAATCCAAGAAACCATTGAAGGTGATAAGTAAAGAGATGTACTCCTATCACTTTTAGGTTCATGGTAATCCTAAAAAGAAAAACCACGGTGCCATCAGGACCATGAAACCATAAATATTGCATGCTACCTATAAAAGTAAATAGGCTATGTTGGTTGAATATTTTATCGATCAGTGTACTGATAAACAAAATAGGTCTGATCAACAAAAGTAGGAAGATTAGTCGTCCAAATGTGTAGTTTTACCACATCAAAAAGACATTGATCTCTCTCTCATCCAGGGAAGGTTCCCTATATATGTGTGTGTGTGTGTGTGTGTGTGTGTGTGTGTGTGTGTGTGTGTGTGTGTGTGTGTGTGTGTGTGTGTGTGTGTGTGTGTGTGTGTGTAGAAAATAATACTCATGGGTAGGACAAATCATCCATCTCTCTTTCTTTAAAGATGATGTGCATGGATCAAAGGAAAAAATCAAGGGAAGTGATAGACAATACTCCTCTTCTTTCAGAAGTACTATTCATCAAACCACAAGAATACTCCTATCAGTAACAACAAAAGGTAACAAAGAATGTGATAACCAGCAAATCAAGATGCAGCACAAAGTATTCACCTAGATTGCTCAAGAGTAAGATATGAAGGACAATGAGGGCACAAAGTTGCCTCAAGGTCCTTTACACAAAAATGAAAAGAGCACACACTAAAGGCAATTATGGGGGCACAAAGTCTCTCCACAGTTGACTATTTGGGACACCTTCTTAACTGTTGTCACTAATTCTGCTTATTAAATTAAAGGAACAGAAGAAATATTGAAGAAAAAGACATAAGAATAATTTCCTCAATAACAAAGATATTACAGCACAAAGTCTAAAAAACCACTTGCTTTCTTATTCCAGTAACAAAATATGATCGGCAATCTAAGCTCAAAGTCTCAGTAATGCCTTACCATTTGGGTAGAGTTTCATTCTAATTGTTCAAAAAGAGATCTCTATTACAATATAAGAAAGTCCCTTATATAGCCTCTTCAAGAAGGACTTGGAAACAATCAATACATCATTTTGCATTGGAATATATTAAGAAGACATACTGGAACTTAGGGGTGCTTTACCCATTTGATTTTATCAATTCAAGGAAATAAGTCATGCTTATTGAAAGTTTGAAACTTTCAATGTCCACCTAGCGATCTGATCTTATCTTCAACATTCCTCCTTGTCTGGTTAATTGAATCAGGTCTTGGATTTAGTTTACTATTCTTGTTCCTTCTCCGCTTTCTGCTAGTCTTGGCTTTGAAATCTATGAATGTACTCTAATCTGTATGTATGTTTAAAGGATCAATGGCTAATTCACTGTGTTAAATTTGAAATTTTCAGATGTGCCATTCCTTTGTCTTCTTTTAGCTTTTCTATTTGGCACTTTTTCAGATTGAACTTGTCCTTTTGGGCCTTAAGAAATGACCCATTTTTAGTCAGGAAGAGCCTCCCACAAGGGTATCTACCCTTCGGGCAGTCTTTGAATGGCCTTCAAGCTTTTTTGGGAAACTCTTTAAACTTTGGTGATGAACCAACTATTGAATCATTCTATTGAACCAAATTTTTGAACCATTCCATTGAACCAAGACTTTAATCCATGTGTTTGAACTAACCGTCAAACCAAGGCTTTGAACCTTTTCATTGAACCAAGACGTTGAATCAAATTTTGGTTCAACAGTTCAAACAAAGCTTTGAGCTAACTGACAAACCATTTGATTGAACCAAAGAATGAATCAAACCATTGAACTTGAGTGGATGAACCAAATGTTGAAACAAAGCATTGATTCGCTTGATTGAACCTGCATTTGAACCATTTGAAATTGAACCAAAAGATGAACCAAACGTTGAACCTACTGCTAATGCTTGTTGATGGAAGTAACTCTTTGAACTAAGGTGATGAACTAATTCTAAAAATGACCAATTGTTAGAAACTGATTCTTTTGATTGAACCCACCTACAGAAGTCGCGAAGCTCATTGAACTTGAAGTAATGAGCCCATTTGTAGTCTGTACTTTTCTAAAAAGCTTGAAAAATAAGGAATTCGAATGCCCAAGACAAAATTTGGAAAGGGAAGAGATAATTTTGTTTTGTAGGACCAAAATAATTTAAATGTTGTCCCAAAAATAGATGATATTTTTGGGGGACAACAGGCTACGCGAAGAGTGTAAAAACTTTTTACCATGTTTGAATTAAGGGGGTGATAGGAATTAATAATTTTAAGGGAGTGAATGGTAGGATTTATTAATATTAGTAATTTTTATATAGGTTTAATTATTTTAAACCTATTATAGTATATTGTTTTTTTTGTTAGGAAATATATTGCCATAAATATTTATTATTACCCATGATAATTGTAGGTTATTTGATCCTATTTTGTAGAAGGTTGTTGTGATACCTCCATGGATGTATAATAGCCTTTATTTTATTCTCATTAATATTCTCAAAACATAATATTATTAATTGTTCTTTAATTTCTATTTGCAATTTGTGTTCAACTCTCTAATTTACCAACAATACATACAAATATAAAACACTATAATTTACATGAATAATATAACAATTAAATTACAAAAGGGAATAAAATGTGTTATTAAGGATAGCTAAGCTAGCTAAATAATCCCTTTATAACTATTTTTTAGATACATATCTAAACTGATTCTTGGCATGCTATAGTTTTCATTCAGACATGTGTAATCTAGTCTTGAATTCAATGTTGGATACACTTTTAGCTGTTAACACCCTTGACACAAACAAATGAATGATGTATTTGAATTTGTAATTGGTAGATAAATTAATAATTATACACTAATAAATAATATATAACCTCTCTAAAATGTTTTTTAATTCTAAAAATGAGGGTTTGGTTTTAAAAGGATCATTTATTATATATAGGTCATGAACTTAAATTAAAGGCTTAATTGTGTGTGAAAAGCATAACACAAAGAGAATAATGATCATGAAATAAAATATTAAAAATGTATAAATTCAAAATTATTCCACATGTTATATTGAGACATATTATCATTCCCTGGTTAGGGGTTCATTGATTAATTTTTTATAATGTAGCTGATAGCATAAATTACCAAATAGGATATTACATTATTTTCAAGATTTAGATAATATCATAGGATACTTCTATACTCCACCCTATAACTATTTATATTTTAAAAAAATTCTAGTGTCCTTCTGTGTTGGTCAGTTTCCTATTTTTAGGAAACAAAGTTGCATATATTATAGTCTACATTTCATGAATAAATTAGTTTAGTTAGATTTGATAACAAGTCTAGTATCAAAGATATATATCTTGAGTAACATACAATAATATCTTAACATAATTAAGAACATAGTAGATTGTGGTAAGAAAACATTGTGTAGTTGATGAAGGGAGGAAGACCCCTGAAGCCTAACATGTGTAGCAAAGTGAGTCAAGCTATCAAAGCTTGATACAATGATGTAGCAGAAAGCAACACCATGTAAATAGTTATGTGGAACTATATCTGATCCCATAATAGTGATGTGGAGAGGTTTATCAAAATTAATATGTGACCTACATGCTAAAAAATATAGATGACCTCTTAAGTGATGAATCACCTATGAACCTATCGGTGAATAAAGGGAAACCTACCATGAAAAATCATTGCCTAGTCATATGCTTGATCGATGCCTACTAAGGAGAGTATGGAATGACAATGTAGTAAAGAAGCATTGTAATCATAGTGGAAGAATGAAGTTCTATAAATCATGACCTATTATGTACCTATAGTCATAGTAGTTTAAAGTCTGACCATGAGGTAGCAGAAGTCAAAAAATGTAGAAGAAATCAAGCCTTATCTTCATCAAAATACATCATAAAATCAAAATAAAGAACATTATAACATTTTTAATTATGTGTAATTTATTTTAATACATTCATGGTAAAAAAAATTATTAATGAACCTGCACCAATAAGTTGAGCCTATCCATAGTCCCATGTTTCCATTTTACACTACACCTATTTTTAAAGGATCACACCCCTAAAGGAGATGTGAGTAAGTTAGTCAAATCAAGATAAGACATGAGCAAGACCACCACATATGTATAGTAGTGAAACCATTGAAATCCAACAAGGAGATTAACATACCATGTAAAATTCTCAAGAGAAGATCAATTTTCATTTTTCCCTAATAAAAGCCCTTCATGATTGTAAAAAACATCAATTCGATGAGCTTATCCACACAAGACTTCTATAATACTTCTTTTTTAATGTACACTACCCATAAAATATAATTCATGAAGAACTCAACATTAGATATGAAGTTGGCTATGAAGATGAGATTGAATGGCTTAAGAAAAGTCCATGTCTTTTATCACATCATTATCATGGTCACCCTTGAGCCTAATTTTCTCGTCAATAAGTTATAAGACTTTTAATTATCTTTCAGAGAAATAAAATAATTTTTTTATAGTTGTCTGCTCTAAAATTCCTCTCTAATGCCCAACTTATAAAAGGGCCAAATTATGCTTATTTGAAAACAAATATGCGTATGATCCTTCAGTTCATGACAAGGAATGTAAAAGTTCCCACTGATCTTGGTGCACTCAAAAAATTTGAATAAGCTAATGCTAAGGCCCTAATGTTGATTATGCTAAGCATCACTGACAACATGCAACCACATATCAAGGATGCTAACTAAGCAAAGATAGTATCCTCCATCTATAATCAAAAATTCATATACTCACTATAGATTCTGACAAAATAGTTGAGGAATTCTTATGTTGAGCAGTTGATTTATAAACAGAGTTGTTAGCTCTTAGTGAAATGGTAGATGACGAAAAATTGATCCTAATCACCTTGAAATCACTCCCTTCCCAATTCAGAGTATTCATCATGACATTGAATGTCTCTAAATAGAATGTGTAATTTGAAGAGCTCATGATCCTGTTATAGTAGGAAGAATCCATCAATTCAGCAAAAGATGAGTTTTAGGATAAAGCTCTTAATATGAAGTAACAATGAGGTCAAAAATCATGCAAGGGAACTCTAAAAAAGAAACTATTGAAACAATAATAATAACATTTTTCTCATCATCAATCATAGAAGTCGAAGAGGTGGTGTCACATTTATCACACCAACACTCACAACATAGATAATTGTTGATACAATAGCCGAAATAAATGATCTAGAAACAACCCAACCAGATTAGGACATGATGATACTTAGAAGCTGAAAAGACATCTCCATTAGTGGAAGTAGAAGGGAAATATCATTACCCAACATGAAGATGAATCTAATGAAGTAAGAACTAATAAAGATAAGAACATAGTATTATTATCCTAGACCTCATAACCCATGGGGAATATCTAGTTGATTGATTTAGGTGCCACTAATCACATGACTAGTGACAAAAAGCTATTCGATTCACTGACAGATCAACCCATTAGAGATTAGGTTAGGATCATTGATGACAAAGTGTATGTCATAGTAGGAATAGGTCAAGTTATCATTCCATTTAGAACATGAAAATTTAAACTTACAAAGGTCTTATATGTTCCTAGTTTTACATCTAATCTCTTATCAGTTAGTCAAATCTTGAATCATTGTGTGAAGGTAGATATTTTGGTAGAAAATAGCATAAAAACCTACCTGATTTCATAAAAGGTAAAGTTTTTCCTAAATATTTACTAAAAGATAAATTGTTTGTATATATATTATTTCATCTTCTACAATAGTTCTCTCTACCTTAATAGTAGAATCCACTACCCTCTAGCACTATCGTTATGATCATTTATCTATCAAATCTTTATACCAACTAAGTTCTGAAGGGATGGTAGATGGACTTCCAAAGTTATTTAGTTCTTTGCCAGTTTTCCCTAGATGCCTTGCAACTAAACAACAAAATGATCCATTCAAAGATAGCTCCTTTTATTCCAAGAAGCATTTGGAAGTTGTTCATACCATTCTAAACAACCCATTACCTACTTCATTCTTGGGATGCAAGTACTTCCTAATGGCCATGGATGACTACTAGAAGATGAGGGTATTCTTCCTAAAAAGAGGAGTGAGGCCCTCGATCATGTATAGGTCTTCTATTAGTAGGTTATTCAGGAGACTGAGCAACCTCTACTTCACCTTTTCTCAAATTGATGGGGGGATTTCATGTCAAATAAATTTTTAATTTTCCTCAATAAGTAATGAATAAAATAAAATTTGACTACTCCCTACATGTCCCAACATAATGGCATTATTGAGCGATGTAATTGTACCATGATGGAAATGGCTCACTTCATGCTCTCAATAGTGAAGCTAGAGAAACATATTAGGCATAAATAGTCTAGCTAGCTATGTATCTTCTTAACAAGGAACCAATGAAAATTTTGACTGACAAAATGCTTTATAATGTATGGAGTGGTAAAAATCCATTAATTTCTCATTTACATGTATTTGGTTGCATAACATATATGTATGTACCAGCACAAATGAGGAAGAAAATCAAGTTCAAAATTATCCAATCCATCCTATTGTGCTATAACACTACCTCAATGGCATACTATCTCAAGGATCATAAGTCAAAGAAAATATATAAAAGTAGAGATGTGGTTTTTTATGAGTCATCCCTTCACACTATGATGCAGAATGATGAATCAATGTAAACCACCTCCCACCGATTACTTCCCAAGTCAAATGATGAGGAGAATTTTCATTGGTAATAAGAGTTGTAAGGAGAGATTTTTGTTGATCTTGGAGAATTAGAACATCCAATAGGTAGTTCTTCACATAAGTAATGTAGTTCATCACAATAGTAAAGTTCTCATCTGTAGTGGGTACTAGGCACAAGAAAATATTTCCATAATTCATTTAGAGTCAAAAATATGAGTCAAATAAGACATGAAGTAAATTTTTCACTCATGAGGACAATAGTCTATATCTTCAAACTTGATAATGTTCATGAAGATTTAAATCAGCCATAATGAAAGAAAGTAGTTAATGCTGAGTATGACTCACTCATGAAGAATCAGACTTGGGAAATATTGCTCTAGCTATTAGAAAGAAATACATAGGGTAAAAATAGGTTTTCAAATCAAAATACAAGGTAGATAAATCTATTGATAAACACAAATCATGACTTGTAGGAAATGGATATGCTTAGAAAGAGGGTATTAATTATGGAGAGACCTTTTCACCAACTATGAATATCAAGGCAATCAAAGTTGTTCACAGACTAGTAGCATAAAATGGATTGTGATTTTAGTAGATGGACATCAAAAGTGATTTTGTTAATGGTGATATAAAGGAAGAATTATACATGACACAACTAGAAGGATTTATTGATGAAAAACATCATAAAAAGGTATGTCATATCATCAAATATGTATATGGGTTAAAACAAGCTCCTAGGGCATGGTACACAAAAATATATGATCACATTTTGTAACATGGGTTTACTCATATCCCCTTAGGTTATAACATATATATAAAGAAGGGAAGAATAGATATCATAATTCTTTTTCTATAATTGGATGATCTTGTTATCACTAGAAGTTCAGAAGACCAGGTTGATATTTTTAAGAATGACATCAAAAGATGCTTCGATATCACTGATTTGGGGATATTACATTACTATCTTGGCTTAGAGATATGGTAAAAACTCAATCATATTTTTATCTCCTAGATAAAATATGCCAAGACACTCCTAGAAAAGTATAGAATGTTAGATTGTAAGACAGTTTCAACACCAATGGAGAAAGGCTTACAACTCTCCTAATTCTAGGATTCACCTCAAGTAAATGTAACTCATTATAGATAAATCATTGGGAGTCTCATCTACTTGACCTAAAATAGACCAGATACATATTTTTCTATGATTTATTTCTCCAAATTTATGTGGGAACCAAAAAAATGTCATTGGGTTGCAATAAATCATGTTTTGAGATATGTCTGAGGTACACTTGAGTATGGTCTAGAATACAAGAAGAATAGTTATTTTTACTTGTAGAGATACATTGGCTCAAAATATGCCAGATCCATTGATGATAGAAAGTAAACATTAGGATACATATTTTATTTTATATTTTGACCAATCTTGTGGATTTGTAAGAAGTAAACTATTTTTCTCTCTCATCCACTGAGGTGGAGTATCATGTTGCATGTGGAGGTGTGTTTGAGGTGATATGGTTACATCACATACTATCTGATATGGGCTATACTAAAACAAAGCCACCTATCATTCATTACGACAACCAAGGTGTATTAAAACTTGTGAAGAATCATTTTTATCATGAAATAACAAAGCATATAGAGGTCAAATGTCAATACATTCAAGATCATGTTTTAAACAACATCCAACTCCAGTACTACCTGATAGATGCATAGATAGCTAATATACTCACCAAATCCCTAAGAAAGGTGAAATTTGAGTTATTTATGGTGTATATTTTTAAAAATAATGTAATAAGGGGGAAATGATAGCATAAATTAGTGAATATGATATTACATTATTTTTAAGATTTAGA
This sequence comes from Torreya grandis, assembly GCA_037957365.1. Taxonomy (NCBI): domain Eukaryota; kingdom Viridiplantae; phylum Streptophyta; class Pinopsida; order Cupressales; family Taxaceae; genus Torreya; species Torreya grandis. The sequence goes on along the minus strand of JARHVA010002710.1, from coordinate 394,632 downwards.
TAATATCGTAAGATTTGTTTAGACTCCTTATAATTGTTTCAATTGTATGATGATTCTAGTGTCCTCTTTGGCATTAGTTGGTTACCTATTTTTACTAAAGAGATTTGTATATATTCTAGTCTACATTCATGAGTAAATCAATTGAGTTTGATCTGATAATAGTAGCCTTGTCTAAAAGAGTCATAATAAAAATATAAATATTTAGAATGGGATTGGGGATCCTTGAGGTATATTTGATAATGATAAACAAAATATAAATGAAATGAAAGTAAAAAATAAGATATTAAATCCTATATGTTTTTTTTTCAATAATAGTTTTAATAAAAAAAGTTGCGTAAAAGAAATGTTCTGGATGAGATTATTTCAAGATTTTGTGTAAAATTTCCCCACATTTTCCTTGTGATGTAATGAAGTGAAATCATTATAGTAAATTAAAATGTGAATTGAGTTCACAAACAAACTTTGTATTTTAATTTGATATTTTATATCATGAGATGCCTTGATACAAAACATGCAATTATGCAAAAATTAGTTATTTCCCATATTTTAAAATAAAAAATTTGAAATCTTATTTATGAAATTTGAATAGAGATAGTAAATAAATTATACTACTAATAGAGTATGTAATGTGATTTATTTATTTAATGTAATTGGAGATAGGGGAATTCCAATCTTGTTTGCTTCCATACCATGGAGAAAAACCAATTTTTAATGTGGTAATAGGATGAGTTCTATTCCATTATGTGTCCCCATATCATAATCATATTTATGCATGGAGTTTAAAACTTATGGTGAATTTGACAGTGATAATTTTTTAATGAGTGAAGAATATTAACTTGATAAGAATCGATGTTCACTTGTGAATAACATTGTAAGATATAATAGAGTCTTGTACCATATGCTTTCACTTGTGAATAATATTGTAATATATAATAAAGTGATATACCAGTTTTGAGTGTGATTTTTATCATCTAGGAGTACACCCTTATGAAAATGTGTGCATTTTATCACTCTTATTGATAAAATGGAAGCTATCCAATGTGATGGTGACCTTGTATTTGAGAGAATCTCCAGAAAGGGATGGTTCCCTTGATGAATCACTTAATCCCGACTCTACTCAAATTGTAAGGAAAATGGATAGGAGTGGAAAATTGATATAATAAAACACAAACAAACCTAATCTAAAAAAAATGTGATCCTTGGTTTACTTTCTTATGAACAATGGAACTAATATAAACTAGTTCACATAATCACCACTCCAAAATTGGGCCCTCTTGCATAAATATTTCATAGAGATGTAAGAATATATATATGGACACTTTAGGAGGGTAAAAATTCATCAAACATTGCATAAAATTTAATAATACACACACTATGAGATACAAAAAAAAACTTGTACAACATAAAGGTGAGGAATTTCGACACAATCTAGGGGAAACAATTGTCATGTAAAGGAGAGCATCAACATATTATGAATTAAAACTAAACACAAGAATGGAATATGTCAACAATAACTTTCTATTATTTTTAGGGCATTTAGAAAAAGGCCAAGAATATTATACAAATGAAAGAGTGATATTTTTATATATTACAATGGAGAAGAGAGAGATGAGAGAAATTTCATGGCAAGAGAAAAAAATTGTCCCAAAATCCTTGCATTTCATGTGATCAATAGTAATATTATCGTATTAGAGTGTAAGTAAATCAAAAAGTAATGGAATAAACTTTAGACAAGATCCACCACCCTTTGTCTTTGTCTCACACCTCCATGTGACAGTAAATTTGGCAACCCACTTCATACATGTGAGATAAAATATAAAATAGTGAACCTCTTTTCTCTTCTTTGATGTGAACGTAAGATTTAGATACCAATTTCAATCATTTTTTTTACCTTAAAATATAATAAAATCATAGATCTAGCAAAATAATGTGCCCTACCTTCACACATATGAGATCAAGCACATGTGAGTCACTAAAGACGAGGATATGTCCTTTTGTTATATACCATGCTTCACCTTAACAAATTTATGCTTTAACTCATAACATATTCCTTGTTGGCCATGTCACATAATCTTAAATCCACCTCACCACTAAATCCACATTGAGATATCATGCAAGTTATTGTTATGCAATCCAAGATGTGTAGAGAGATATATAGGTATGGGTAAATTTTAGTTTGTAATAAAACATTGTACATTTATATTTCACATGTACTTATGGACATGATAATACTTGTCAATATATTGTATATTTTTTTATCAAATTTTTGTGACAAATGAGTATACAATGAATGATAATAGTGAATTGATCTTCTACCTATGTAATCATCCTATCAAAGACAAGACATAATCAAATAAAAATATATCTTCCATTTATATCAATAATATTTTTAGACATATAAGAACTATTCCATGTCCATAATCATAGATACAATAATAAAAACAATAGTAATAACCATATAAATTACTTTTCAACTCATTTTTACAAAGTGCACCATGGTACTAGGAATATCTAATCTAATATTACAATCTTTCTCTCTTTTTTCAATGGTTCCCTTTTACACAATGAGCTCTGTATCATAAACCCATAACATTTTCCCTATATCTAATTAGGTCTCCCTTATAGAAACCATTTATCTACCTTTTGTAGGATTCTAAAACACCTATGAGCCACGATGTTTCTCAAGTAATACCAACTATTAGCTAATGTGACTTATACAAGCCAAAACTTAATTCATAACCCTATTGAGCTTACCAAGTTTAGTCAACCCATCCTCATCATCATACATAAATTGTCTGTTAAAGGAAGATCTACATATGGTCACTTTTGTCATTTGATTCTGGGTAATCATGTTGACTTTTTCATGACTGAGGCTATCACACAATTAATTCTATCATTTACCTAGGTACCTTGTTGAAAGGGTGCATGTGTAATCCATTTTTAGTGTGATCAATTCTCTATCAAAATAATTAATGAACATTATGATATACTTATTCATAAATGACAAATCTCATAAAAATCAATTTTCAATAAACATAATGTATTTGGAGTGTATATGAGGATAAAGTATTACTCACACATGTGTTTTATGTATCTATACACTTATAAGAATAAGACTCATTCATGATTTTAGACAAAAAATATGGGTAGGGACTATAGAAAAGATGAAAAATGTTTGAAACCTATACAACTAGGGACCATACATATTAATATGAATCCTAATCATGATGACCATGCAATGTTCATATTTCATTTCAAATTAATGTTTTTTGCATGTGAAATGTTTGTTTAGGTTATGGTCTTAAAGGATTTTTTCATTTTTTTCTTTCCCATTATTTCTTCCTTAGGTGATCTCATGATTTTATGTTTCTAAAATTTTATTTTTTTCATTGTGCCTCTTGAATTTGTGTGCTTCTAATTACTTCAAATTTTATCATTTATTTCCATGATCATATTCCACAGTCTAGAAATCATGTGTCATATGGAATTAGTTTCATGTCAAATTTGACCCCTTATTCCATCTTTTAATTCTTCCTTTCGATGTTTGGATATGTAATTTTTAGGTTCTTTATCTTTATTTAGTTGGCTTGCACATTCATAGGTTCATATATAAAAAATTATATATCTAGATATATATAAAGTATCATATGATAATTTGAATAACAAGTATTAAGATACCTTTAATCACTCTAGTCTATAAAAACATCATATTAATATATACACTCATAAGGGCTTGTAGCATATTTTAACTATAGTTTGTACCAGAATAATGATAAGTGAATGTTTCTTTAAATACACTTCACTTGGGGATATATGGAAAAACCCTTTAAAATAATTAATCTTTCATGAATAAGAGAACTACATTTAATTTTATTCCTAATGTGTGGGAATGTAGCTACAAATCTTTGTTACTTTTTGAGTCACCTAACTATGCACTTCTTTTTATTCCTCTTGCATCCATTTGAAATAAATTTAACATTTCATTAATAAAGTCAATAAAATAATGACATAATATTATTTTTCATCTTCGAATGCACCTCCTATAAATTTTTAGAGTCTATAATTCATGACAGTACACATTGAATGGAATGGTGCATAATAAATAATTACACATGTACACATTTTCAGAACTAAAAATTATATTCAATACAAATTTATAGACTTACTACATTTTTCCCATAGTAGGTTCATAGTCATAATTTTATGGAAGTGAACTAGTCACTTCCTAAACTATATTCTAGTCTAAAAAATCCAACAATTAGGTGTATTTATTTTCATCTCTTTTTAGTTTTATTTAAATTTCTTTTCTTTTCAAATCACAAGCTATAATTTTAGTTTTAATTATAATAATGGGTTAAATCTACTTAATTTTATTTTACTATTGGTTAATAAATATATCTTGTGTCTTAGTTTTAATTCATTATGCATATTTATTTTTTCATCATGTATATTTTAGTTAACACACAAGCTTTACAGTGATTCATGCAAAGGGAGAAATTTGATACATGAATTAAAGGAGAATAGAGGAGAATAGAGGTAGAGTTTTCTTTCGATCAGTAGATACCAAAAGTATCTCCATATATTTTTAAACCAATAATATTATAAGAATATCAACCCAAAATATAATATCATATGTTGGATCCTCAAAAAAAATTGAAGACCCTAGAATCTACCGATTTATTATTATAATCAGTTTCAAAATGGGTAAAAAGGAAACCCCAAGGAAAATATCATTGAAGTTACCACAAAAATAATAAAGGTGGGTACAGAGGGGGATATGATTGAGGAATGGCATAAATTAAGGATATTATAATTCTCATATAGAAAAAATAATGTGCATATGGATTTCATACTTGATGTGAATTTCTCCATTAGTCCCAGACACATGAATCCATTAGTTGTCTCAAAGATGCACAATATTACAAGAATAGTAAAATGTAATGTAGAAAAAAATAGGCCAACCCTCTGGAGGCCATAACTTTTGACTCGTAACTCCATTTGAACTCTTCTGTGTGCTAAAATGACCATAACAAGAAGTTTGATTCTATCCTAATCCACTCTATTAGCCTATAATTTATTTTGATATTTTTTGGAGGCCAAATATGATCGTCTTAGGGTCTAAAATTAATGTTTAATGAATTTTTTGAGAATTTTTTATTTTCAAAAATTATATATTTTTAAAACCAAAAGTGAATTTCAGTTTAATTTTATTTGTTAGGTTAATTTTAGTATTTAGATTATTTAAAAAAAATAGACCTATGCATGCTTGCATGTCAAATTACTATAAATAATGACTACTAAAAATAGATATTTCTTTTTAGATTTTTAGATTTTTTTTAAATTTTTTTGCATGTCAACTCTAAATTATGAGTGGAGACTTATTTAAACATGGTTGGGGTTTGTAATTATTTCAAGTAATCAATATGAATTAATTTTGAGTATTGTTTCAAGATCTTTGCCTATTGGTAATTTTCTTGTTCTTATTAGTTTTTAGGTTCATTATCTGGTATCAAAGAAATTTTGAATCTTGAAAGAGTAAATCATGGTGAGAGAACAAGGAGGTGTTGCATAGATGTACTGGACTATAAAAGAACTATAGAGGCAAGTTTAATAAATAACATAGGTTATCACTAATCAGTAAAAAAACAAGTTGGTGATGAGGAAGACATAGATCATGATGAATAAATTTAATAAGAATAATAACAACAAGATAATCCGCCATTGATGGAAGAGAGGATGGTTCAACCTTTATAAGGAAGAAATGAAGGAATCAATGTTGATGTTTCAGATTGTGGAAGCAGTTTAAAATTAGAGGAGTTGATATATTAGATGAATAGCATGGAGAAGTTCTTTGACTAGAAAACTATGAGGAAAGACAAGAAGGTAAAGTTTTATGCATAGAATTGAAAGGTCATGAAATGATTTGATGAAATCACCTATAGAAAGAGAGAGAAAAAATAGATAAAGAGAATATTAATTCTTATAAAAAGATGGAGAAGAAGTTGAGAGAAAAATTTCTTCCTATAAATTATGCACAAACTCTATATAGAATATTTTAAAATTTAAAACAAAAATATCATAGTATAGAGGACTATATAGATGAATTTTATAAGCTGTCAATACAATATGTACTTTAGGTGGAAAGGTATGTAAAGCAATTATAGATGGTGGTAGTTGTGAAAATATAGTTTCTAAAGAAACGATTGAAAAACTAAATATGCAATATGAAAATAATCTTAATTTTTATCGTATTTTATGGTTTAATAAAAAAGAATGAGGTTAGAGTAGATAAAAGGTGCTTAATCAAGTTTTCTATAAGAAAAATTTATAATGATGAAATATTTTGTGATGTTATTTCAATGGATGCATGTTATGTGTTATTCGGAAGACCATAAGAATTTGACATGAAAGTAGTTCATAATGGATCAATGAACACATACACTTTTTGAAAAGGTGGTACAAATGTAGTTTTGTTACGTCTTAAAGAGGATGAGAAGATAGAAAGAATGCTCTCTACTAAAAAATATATCCAAGATATGAAGGTAGTAGGTTGTTGTTATGCATTAGTATCAAAGAATGAAAAAATAGAAATGGTGTCAATACTAATAGGAGCAAGAGTGCTAAAATAGTATGCAAATGTTATTCTTGATGACTTATCAAATAGTTTAACATCTAAGAGAGATATTCAACATCACATTGATTTGATTCTAATATTAGCTCTATCCAATCAAATAGATTATAGGACAAGTCCAACAAAATATGCAAAATTATAGAAGCATGTTACTGAATTGCTATGGAAGAAGGTTATAAAGACTGAGTCCATGTGCAACACCAGCTTTGTTAACTCTAAATAAATATGGAGGATGGAGAATGTGTGTGGATGGTATAGAAATTAATAAAATTATAATAAAGTATAGGTTTTTTATACCTCATTTAGATGAGATGATAGATGTGCTTGTAGGATAAAAATATTTTACCAAGATAGATCTAAGGATTGGTTATTATCAGATTCAAATTCATGAAAGAGATGAGTAAAAAGTACATTTAAGACTAGGGATGGCTTATATGAATGGATGGTGATGCCATTCAAATTACCTAATAAACCTAGCACATTTATGAGGGTGATGAATATAGTTTTATAATAATATATTATTTTAGTAGATGGTTTGAAAATGAATGAAAAAAGATAAAGGTAATTATTGAGTGGCCTATTATAGAAAACATTATAGAGATTGCATGAGAGGGAAAGAATTGACATGAATTAGAGAAACCATAGAAAGCTTTAAATGTTTAAATCATAAGATTATAGAATGACCAATTATAGCATTATAAGATTTTAATAAAGTGTTTGAGGTTAATTAAGAAGCTTATTTTATGAGAACTAGTGCTATGTTGAGTCAAGAAGAAAAGCCAATAAAATATTTTAGTGAGAAATTGAATTAGGTAAGAACAAATTATTCTACATATGATGTCAAACTTTATGCAATTGTATAAGCATTAAGAGATTAGAGGCATTATCTATTATCTAAAGAGTTTATACTATTTATAGATCATGGGGATTTGAAGTATGCAAATACACAAAATAAGTTGAATAGTAGGCATGTAAAGTGAGTTTCTTTCTTGAAGTGATATACTTTTATGTTGAAGAATAAATTAAAAAAATAACATTAGGTAGCTAATACATTGAGTATGTGGGTATAATTATTAACTACTATGGTGAGTGAAGTACTTGGATTTGAAGTTATTAAAGGATTATATGATATTGATCCATATTTTAGCAAGGTAGTTGAGTAGTGTAGGAATACCATAATAGGTGAGACATATGTTATTTATGATGAATATCTTAGACAAGAAGATTATCTCTTTAAATAGAAATAATTATGTATTATAGTTGCATCTATACGATACAATATAATAAGAGAATTACATAGTGGTGGTTTGGCTAGATATTTTGGTAAAACGAAGACACCAGATTTGGTAGAGGAAAAATATTTTTGACTAAAGATGAAGATAGATGTGACAAAGTATGTTTCAAGGTGCAAAATATGTCAGGTGGCTAAAAGACATGCATAAAATACTAAACTATACAAGTCTTTACCAGATCTAAGAGGACCATGGATAGATTTGAGTATGGACTTTCTGTTGAGATTACCAAACATACAGAGAGGTAACGATTCAATTTTATTGTTGTAGACAAATTTTCTAAAATGGTTCATTTTATTGCATGTAAGGAAACCAATGATACCACTAAAGTTGCATAATTATTTTTTATAGATATCATGAGATTACATGGTGCTTCAAAAACTATTACTTCATATAAGAGCACAAAAAAATTGAGTCATTTTTGGAGGACTTTTTGGAAAAATATGGGTAATAAGCTAAAATTTAGTAGTGTATATCACCCACAAATAACTAGACAGATAGAAATTGTGTATATAAGCTTACAAAATTTATTGAGATGTATAGCGGGAGAGAAACCACAGTGATGGGACATTGCATTACTACAAGCTGAATTTGTGTATAATAATTCAGTGAATAGATCAATAGGGAAGTCATATTTTAAAATTATTTATGGGAGAAATCTTGTGGGTATTTTATTTTTGATATAATTGCCAATTGTAGATTGAATTAGTGATGATGTGGAAGTGATTATAGACCATAGGTGGTAGTTGCAAGGAGTAATAAGAAAGTTATAGAAAAGTAATGATAAATATAAAGCAATAGTAGATGTCAGAAGAAGATCCAACGTATTTGAAAATGAGAGTTGGTAATAATTTTTTTGAGGAAAAAAAATTCTAAAGGCACATACAATAAATTGAATTATAAGAAAATCAATGATAATGCATATGAGGTGAGTTTACTACAAAATTTTGATATATCTCTAGTATTTAATGTTTTAGATTTATATGAATTTCATGAATAAGATGATGAAGATGATTAAGATAAAGAAGTAAATTAGGAGAAACAAGTTCAAAAGAAGAAGAAAGAAAAAATAGTAATAGGTATTTGGTATAGTAGGAAGGATTGTAACAAGAAGACAACACTTAGATTATAGAATAGGCACTGAAAATATTGATAACAAAAAATGGTGGCAGTACAATCATGACAACTCATAGGAGCTGAGTTGTTTTCAACCAGAGGAGAATGATGTAAAAAAAATAGGCCAACCTTTTGGAGGCCATAACTTCTGAATTGTAACTTTGTTCGAGCTCTTCCATATGCCAGAATGACTATATCCACCTAGATTTGATTTTGATATTTTTCAAAGGCCAAATGTGATCTTCTGAGCGTCTAAAATTAATGTTTAATGATTTTTTCAAAAAAAATCTATTTTTAGAAATTGTATATTTTTAAAACCGGAAGTCAACCTCAGTTGAATTTTGTTCTATTAGCTAATTTTAGTATATAGATTATTTCTAAAAAAGTTTAGATCCGTGTGCACTTGCATTTGAAACATACTATAAATAATGATTGCTAAAAATAGACGTTTTTTTAGATTTTTAGATTTTTTTGAATTTTTACATGTCAACTCTAAATTTCAATTTGAAGCTTATTTAAGCATGGTTTGAATTTATAATTATTTCAAAAAATCAATATGAATCAATTTTGAATATTATTTCAAAATCTTGACTTATTGATAATTTTCTTATTCTTGTTAGTTTTCAAATTTATTAAAATGACAATAAAAAAATTCTATAACATAATACTATATAAAAGTTCACATCACTTAAATAAAAATTTTGTGCCCCTTAGATCCAAAGAGAAGAGCCCATGAGATGCATAGACTTCAATCCCTAAAGTCAAAATCTATAGATTTGAGTATATAGAGAGAACACATGATATTTGAAAAACATTAAAAATATCGAGGTAGTATAAGACCAAAAATAACAACATAGAAACAGTTCATTAAAACATGTTATAGAATCTACAAATAAATTAGAGAAACATTGAATAGCGGTAACCACTTCAAAATAAAAAAGAATTGGTAGTGACAAAGTAATGATAAATGAAGAACGTGGAAAGGATAGTAGTGTTGGTGACTATGGGAATATGTTTAAAAAAATAATCAAATCATATAATAAAGTAAAATATTAATAAAAAACAGTTAATTTTTAAAAAAAAATTAAATGACATGTTTTTGAGAGGAAAGAAGTATCATATTTGAAGCATATATAAAAACGGAACTGATAGTTTTAATGATTGTTAGATAAATCAACACACATATAAATATTAGAATAAATAAGAGAGGGTGAAAATAATACAAAAATTAAAGTAGAAAGAACAAGAAAAAAAAGTGAAAAAACCATAAAAATAAAGAATAGTATATATATCTAAGAAAACAGAACAACAATAATAGATGTGAAACTGAAGGATTTAGAAATAAAGGATTGATTGTTAGATTTGATTTTGATATATGCTTTTATAAGTACATTGACATCGTCTTCTAGCGGCCAATGCCCTTGATTATGCATAGGATTATTGATAGATTTGGCTTTGATGTATACTTTAAAAAGCACATTGACATCATCTTCTGCTTTCCAAGGCCCTCGGTTGTGCGACATGCGCATCCAAAAATTTCATTCGTGACATTATTGATTTTATAGGTAAATTTAAGTGTGTTAATTCATGGAATTTAAATGAACGTAAGCTACAGTTTAATTGGTGTGTATAATGCTAAAAGTGTAATGTAGAAAGGAAATAAAATATAGATGACGATGCAAATATAAAGAGAATAACGCTATGTGAACTTGATGACATAGCTACCCCTCAGTTCTGAAAGTACTGTCCATCATAAAATAAAAAATAAGCAGCAAATGCGTTCTGTTGAATGTTGACTGAGATTAGCTATTCATTGTCTAGTCGAAACACCATGATTATTGTTGGATACATGTTTTCCCTCCTAAATTGTTGCCGAGTGCAAAATGTTCAGGGTGGATCACATTATGGCAACCATTACCTTAACTCAACCCGGACAACATCGAATACTGCAAAGCAGCATTGGATATTGTTTATAATATTATTTTATCTTACACACAATTAAAATATTATTTACAAGGGACACATTTCTTTATAACGTTTTCTTTAAATGGCATCGACAACACCAGGGGTAATTGTTTTTCCCAAAACAAAATTATTTAGTCAAAGCTTTTATTTAAAAAATAAACTGAGATACATTTCGGCAAACAAATTACTTACTAAAAATAAAGTAGTAAAGATCTATTATAAATATGTAGTTGTTTGAGTCAAGGTATAATTATTCATTTTGTGATTATGTTTAGTGTTGTTGAATTCGTTTGATTGTTTTGTTTTTTTTGTTTTTTTTTAATTATTAGTTTCTTCCAAAAGTGTTATACTTTTCACTTAAATAATTTTTTTTAAGTTGTAATAAATTGAAAAAGTTCATTTTATATATTATTTTAATAGTTTGATATTAAAAAATATTGTAATATTCTTTTCAGTATTGTCACGGAATATTTTATTTGCTTTTTAATAATTGAATAATTGTTTTCTTAAACCATATATTTATTATAATTTTTTTTAATTAGAAGCAAATTTTATATATTTATATCACATTTCAGGAGTGCTTATGTTCTAGTTGAATAATTACTAATTTGGATCACTAATTTCAAAAAATAATATGCAATATATTTCATTCCTCAATTTATTTTTTCTTGCATTATAAATTTTCATTTACTTATTAAAAAAAGGGCATTTGTTTTCATTTAATATTTGAATTGGTTCAAACTAATTTAATAAGAGATAAGGAATTAATAAAAAAATTACATAATTGTAATAATCAATACATATTAGTACACATAAATTGTATTATTACTCTTGTTAATATACAACCCTTATTGAATTAACATATATTAATATTCAAGATTTTTAAATTTGATACAATAATTGAAATTATTAGTTGATAGGCAGCGTTTGTCGATCAACTTATTTCTTTGGTGTTATGAATTAAGAGGTATTCATTTTGTTAATTTCATCTTTTTACTATTTAATAATTTTCTTTACAATTAAAATGGAGAGTGACTAGGGAAAATAAAAATATACTGACATGTTGAGTGAGAGGGAAAGATAAAACAAGAAAAAATGGCCATGTCAGCAAGGACATGGTATGACTACACTACTCATATGCTAAAGGAGAGGGATAGGGAGAAATAAAAAAGAGTACATTAGTAACCATATGGTAATGATTAAACCATTTATGTGTTAAGGAATGAACATATTATTAAGAATTAGATGGAGGAAAATTGATTATTTCAGCATACATAAGGTTATGACTACATAATACGCATGTTGAGGAGCAATGAATCCCCCATCTCCACATAAAGATGAAAAATAGAATCCATAAAAGTAAGGGAAGAAATAATATATGCTGGTGGAAATTGAGATTTGATGAAGTCTCGATTACCATTTTACCATTTGTTTATTATTACCTATCTTAATAAGACAAAACATTAATAAATTCATATTGTATAATATACTATGATAAAAAATTAATCTCCATATTAATGTTAAATATGATTTAATGATTGCACTTGATCTCCATGGAAATGACAAAAAGGATTTAAATACTTATCTTATTTTAGTTCCATGTAAGTTTGACACTACATGGAAGTGTGAGGAAGTTCTAAAAGTAGATTGTGAGTCACTCAAATAAGGGGCTAAGTATCTAGAATTGTTTGAATTAATCTATTAGTGTATAGAATCCTAAACAAAATTATAATATATTTATTATATAAAGTTAATATGTGTGAACCATATCTTTCTATTTCGAAACCAACCACTTTACAATCTTGTTATGTGTGTGTGTGTGTGTGTGTGTGTGTGTGTGTGTGTGTGTGTGTGTGTGTGAGTGAGTGATCTATGGTTCACTTTGAAAACGTGTCTCTTTGTCTTTGAAACCATGTTAAAAGCATAATTCCTTAAGGAGGGGCGGGCGGGGGCGGGGAGGGGGAGGGGGCGGGGGGTTTGTGAATTATTACAACTATACATTACCTTTTATTTACCATCAAAGCAACTAATTGATGAATCAATGCATCAAGAAAAAATCATACAAACATGAAACAATGAGCATAACATAGTATTAGTGAGAAACCCTTGAAGGGAAGAAAAATTACTATGACCTTCAAAAGTGGACTATAGTCCTATAAATGTTTTTATAATATCAAACTATATTAAGCACCTACTCAACATGGAGGACCAACCCCAAACTATCAAGCACCCACTTGCTAGGAAGCCACAACTCCCTTTGTGACAAGGCACCAACCTAGTAAACTTTGATTTATGATAATAATCTAATTTATTTGTTTCTAAGTTGAGATATGATGATCATTTCTTCCTTGTTTTCTCCTTAATCTGAATACACACTCTTATTTTCTTACTCACTCATAAATAAGCCTAAACTACCTTGTATATGTACTAGTCTAATGGTCACACACCACTTGGTCAACTACACACCTTCAAGCTATTAGGTCAGCCACACAATATGTCTTATGAAATATTATTAAAATGTTTCAATCAAAATTTGACCCCTTTTTTTTCTAAAACAATTTAATGAGGCATTATTCCTCTTTTAGGTCTCATGGAGACCTAATCGCTTTAGGTGTGCCCTCTTAACACTAAAACATGATCTTCGTGGGCCCAGATGGCCTTATCCAACAATAAAAAATCCATTAAACCACTTAACCAATGTACTCTTCTAACCTACTCCATGCTTTATTAGACCTACATCATTCATTCATACCATGAAAACTCCTTTATGATAAATTTCCCTATTAGGCCTATGTAAATCAAAATTTTGTCTTATAATAATGAAGATTAAATACCCATAAGCTACTCAAACATGACAAATTAAATAGGAACATAGATTATCCATGACCTCAATTTCATTACCAAATGCTTCAAAAACCTTCACTCAAGAAATAAGGGCTAAAAAAAATATACAACTCATTTACTCAAAATAGCCAAATCACCTCAAAAACTAGTCATCAAGACTTAGACCTCCAACACTTGTGTAGACTTTTTTTGTGAATCAAAATGCATGTAAATTATTATATGACATTTAAATAACATAATCACATATAAAATTCATATGGTCTAGTGGAAAATATTTGCTTTATAGACCAATTTCTTGACCTTATATCTCATAGTCCAATATGAACCAGACAAGCCATTTTGTGAGCAACATTTCCACCACATACACTGACCTCTAAATCTTGTCCAAATCATGATCATGACTTACAAGTCATAAATAAATATTTCATATGCTTTTATTCCATCAATCTATCATGCACAAACCTTTACACAATCTCTTCATCTATGTCTAGGTTTTACATTGTCCACACCATTAGGTTTGTCTATGACTACCTTACTGGGATGACCAATTTATATCATTTTAAGGATATAAAATATCCATAAAAAATAATAGACATATAAAATGAGTCTCTAGATTTTTATTCCATCCATTTACTCTTGACCAATTCAAATTTTGAGAGTTACAACATTTTTTGGATAAATCAGCCTGTACTTGTACATTTATCTCTGATCTCACTAATCAGCACCACCTAGAGGTACTTGGGAAATTTGAATACATATTTCAATAGATTATCTAGGAATTTGAGTCCATCATGAGCTGATTTGAACAAAAAGATTCATATTGAGTCCTTATTAGGGTTTTAGGGAGTTTTAACACATGTTTTAGTGTTAATGATTATTCATAAAGGACTACCACTTGAATCCAAAAATAAATCATAGATATATTTCCAAGACCATTCCCCATCTCTCTTAAATATCTTAGACTCTCATGCATAGGTTTCACATGGTTACTAATAATTGAAAGTGCTTCTTGGGTTTGAGTACCTTATTCTATAAACTCGAAGAGGCCTAAAATAATGATTCATGTTATTTTAATTCAAATATTGACCTCAAACTTTGTGATTATACCCAAAACAACTTATCTTATCTCTGTCCACTCTTTCATGTGTATACTTTTCTTGAAGTTTGATCTTCATACCTCACTAGGCTAGGCAAGGTCTAAGAGTGATCTGGGTGTGGACATAGACTAAAGGTCATACCCCTATAAGCTCACCTTAAAACTATCATTAATTAACCTATACCTTAATTACATGATCAAATAATTCCATGCAACCTTAATCATGCACATACCTCTTCATGTCATGACTATGCATCCTATGCACTTGACATTAATGACTTTTACCTTTCATCCTGACATTAACAATGATATAAATCATGAAAAAATAAGAAATTATTTGTATTAAAATTCTCTCTTAATATTTCTCTCATGACAACACTCTTCGATGCACCTTGACCCACCACACACATTTAACTATCCTTAATCACCTTTGACATCAATGATAACACTCAATAATCTCTCACTTTGTCATTGATGGAAACCACTCTTAGAAACATATATTAGTAAGCTATTTATCACCTATTATGAAATTTATCACCATTTGCCATTAATAAAAAAAGTTACCTCAATCACCCTATCCTTGTAATGACTAATGTATAGTTTTAGATCAAACTCTTGATCACTCACTAAGACACCACATAAGTTCTTATCTAAGATATACCTTCTTAATTAAGAATTAAGGACTCCCCCTTTGTCCTCATAACTTCTACTCATCATATGATTCATCAAGACTCATAAAACATTCTTAACATGTATACAAGAACCTTGTTATTAGATCACACTATTAGCAAAATTAGATTTTTTTTACCTCTTAATTTGCATATATGTCTTTCTTGACTTCACAAATCTTCTTAGAATTAATCAACTACTATTGTAGATAATGAACCACCTTGATTATCTCACCTTACACCTGACTTTCTCAATGGATATTAGAGATAGGGGTTACTCACAATTCGTGTCTTAGATAATTAAATGTTTCTTTTGGCTGTGGCTTGGAAAGAATGTCTACAATCTGATCCTTTGTAGAGACATATTCAAGTTTAGAATTTAGTTCATGTACCTTCTCTCATAGTAAATGATACTTGATGGGAATGTTTTAATTTATTGTAGTATTATAAGGTTTGTCTCATGTGTAGGACTTGAGTGCATCATGAACCTATTACAATGTAATCATCCTTAGTAGTAGATAATGACACTAATGAATGATTCTTACTTATCCATAACACTAGACACTCTTGAAAAAATAAGGCTCATGTACAAGTCTTTTTCCTATAATCTATACTTCCTGCCCAATCTATATTTATATAGGATGATAAACAAAACTCCTTGCTCTTTGGATACTAAAACCAAAACTATATATTCCACTTCAAATACCTAATTATCCATTTGACTACTTCTAAATTGTTTTCCTTCTGATCTCTTTGAAGTCTTCCAAGAAGAGCTACTACTTACATGATATTAGGTCTAGAGACAGTAGTATAAAACAAACTTCCAATCATTGACATGTATGATGTCTGATTAAACTTTAAAACTTCATCCTCCTTAATTAACTTACACTTTGTGATCATAAGTGTGATAAATACCTTGCAATCTTCCATCTCAAATTATTAAAATCTCTCTTATGTACATATATTGTGAAATAAATATACCTTTTCCTAATTAAATAATTTATAACCCAAAGAAAAATGATAGTTCTCATAGCATGGACATCTGAAACTCCTTTACAACATATACAAAGTCCCTAGTCATACTCTCACTATTTCCACCAAATATGTTTTCATCCAAATATGCAACCACTATCAACTAATGGTAATTTCCTATCTTTATGTATAAATTACTATCTGCAACTCTTCTATTGAATCTTTGATCTAGTAGATACTTGTGAAATCTAGTGTAACAAGCTCTAGGAAATTTCATTAGACCATAAATATCCTTTGAAATTTACATATATGTTATTTGTTACATGATAATAAAAAAACTTTGGTTGCTTTATGTACACCTCCTCTTCTAATTTTCCATTTAGAAAATTTGACTTCACATCCATCTCATACACTTTGAACCCTTTGAACCCTCCATATGCTAGAAATAATCTGATATCATCCAATCTTGTTATTGGAACAAATCTGTCCTCAATGTCTACCCATTCTACATGCCCATACCCCTTTTACACCAATATATCCTTGTTTCTATTTAATTATCCATTTATATTTAACTTGTTCCCGAACACTATTTTTTTTTTCTAATGACATTCGTATCTTTATGCCTAGGAACTAGTTCCTAAGTCTCATTATTTTCTATTTGGCCTAACTCCTCATTCGTAACACCTATCCAAAACATTTATTTTATTTCTTAAACAAGGTTATTAAGTTCAATCTTAGATAATATAAAAACATTCTCTTGATTTAGGTTACTTACCATATTTCTTCGTGTTTCCATACCTACATTCTTGTTACCAATAATTTGTGATTTAGGATGGTCTTTCTGAATTTGTCCTTAGGGGATTTTTGAATCTTGTCTTCCCTTAACTTATTCTTTTTCCTCATCTAGCTATATTGATTCATTTTAATTTTTGAATTCAAAATTATTTGATGCATCCTTTGAGTGAGAGTTTGACTTCTTAGAACAAGTCTCATCAATCTCCACATTGGTGCTTTCCACTATCTACTACAACCTTTTATTATAGGATTTATAGGTAGATCTTACTAATGACTATCCCAGGAACTATTTGCTTATCCAATGGACCTCACAAAAATCATCAAATACATTGGACCAAAACTCTCCTCCTCTATCATATATTAGATATTTAACCTTTGCATTATTTTCATTTGCAGCTAAATTCTTGAATGACTTGAACTTATCTTGAGATTCTAACTTTTCTTTCAAGAATGTTACATAGGTAATTATTATGTAGTAATTTATGAATGTCATGAAATAACTATCTCATTGATTGATTTTGATTCTTTTAGGTCCAAAATTTTCAATGTGTATTAAATAAAAAGGCATTATAGTAGAATAGTCCCTAGACTTGAATATCCTTCTAGTTTGCTTACCATGTTGACATGCCTTAAAAAGTGTATTTATTTCTTTGTTGATTTTAGGCATATTCTATATAAACTTCTTAGAGCTGATCTTGACAATATTGTCAAAGTTTAGGTAGCCCAACCTTTTGTGCCATAACAAACATTCATCCTTATTGATCGTAAAGAATCTCTCCTTATTGATCTCATTCAAGACTTATAGATTATTCTAAGTCCTCTTAGCATTGGAAACTAGCCTTCCTAAATTGGCTCTTCTTAGATCACACCCTCTATCATGAAAGTTTAGTGTGTGTTCTTGGTTTCACATATGACTTGCACTAATAAAGTTATGTTTCAAGAGTTTCACATACAATACATCGTCTCTCTTGGTATTACCATGGTCCAAACATAAGATTCCCTTGTTGACAATATTGGTAGTTGTGTTATCTCCAAATATCACTATCCCTGTAATATTTTTCTTCAATTAAATGAACTTGTTCTTGTCCCTTGTCATGCAGATCAAGAAACCATTTTATATATACCACTTCATGTATTCATATTTAATGTGAAATGTAGTCTAAGATCATATAAATTATTCTCCTTTAGTGTTATATTCCTCCTTTATTTTGTCCATAAGGTCAGACTTCTTGATCCACTTCTCAATGATATGACAATAGACCTTTTTTATCTTAACTGGCCTTAGTCATATGCCTCATCTTCAAATCTATTGCAAAATGTCTTCTATGATCAAAATTATACTATATAATTTTGTTTATAATATTTAAATGAACATTAATCCTATTATCCCATGAGGAATTTATTCTAACATTATGTATAAAATCCATAACTCTATGTCCATATTGATTGCATGAGAAATAGTAACCATTGAAAGAATTCACATACCTTGGCTATCTAATAGGAATTATCTTTTCATCACTATTGAATGATGCACCTATAAATTTTTTGTCTCTTAAAGGAGTTATATTCTTATTGACTTGTTGATGGTTAATTTGGATCTTTGATTTGAGAGTTTTTGCATAGGCATTCACTTTGTTAGTACCATCACGTCTTCATAGTCCATTGTCCTTTAAGGTTTTACTCTCCTTGTTTTTTATTTGGTCTTATTTGAAAATTAAACCTATATTTACATGTAGAGACTTCCAACTATTCAAAATATCACTAAGAATTTCAAAGCTCTTTTCAAATTTTTGATGTGTCTTTAATTTGATTATTGCTTAATCCAATTTTTCCTTCAAAGAATCTATTTCTATTCTAAACATGGTGCATTCTTCCTTCTTGGTATTAATACATGTAGATACAATCTCAATCTAAGTTTTAAACTATTTAATGCTCTCTTCATGTTCATTCATGTTGTTAATTAGTCTCTATTCAAAAAGATTAATTTTTTCCTCATAACCTTTAACTAATGATCTCAATTTTTTATTCTTCCTTATATGGAACTTAAACTCCTCTATAACACTCACTAATTTTGGATTAAGGTTCACTTTGGCCTCTTCTTCATCTTCCATAAGACTTTTACCTTTTAAACAACCTTTGTTGTATGTTTATATGGCCATAAATATAAGTTTATTATTATCATCATCAACACTATCATCATCACTATAAAATATACATCTATCACTTATATTAGAGGAGTTACTAGTTTCTTTGTTATAAATTTGTTTCTTATTCTTAAATGACCCTTTTTCACCTTCATACTTCCTATATTTATTTTAATTACCATGATGTTCATTATGTTATCCATAATGCTCTTTCATATCCTCGTTAAGACACTTTGATGTGAAGTGATAAATCATACCATAGTTAAATTAGATAAGTGGTAATTTGCCCCTATACTTACCTAATCCTTTCATTAGTTTTTTTAATAAACATAGCTTATATCATATAATTATAAATGTCTATATCAACATCATTCTTTAACATTTAACCTTGAGGCTTTTTCTCAACTTTAAATGCAACTTCCTTCTTGAGAGTTCTTCCATAATTTTCTTTTCATTTCATAGGATGTCAAGATTCCATGAAGCTCATCCATCTATAGTTTGTTGAGATCTTTGATCTCCTCCATGGTTGAGATCATTAAATAAAATTTAGATGTCATGGATCATAATATGTTTTGTATTATTATTTATTATTCAAAAATTTATCCTATACCTCTAATAACATTTACCACTTCATCTAATTTTAATAGATAAGATGCAATGTTTTCATCCTCCTTCATTCTCAGACTTTCAAACTACCTGTAGTGGGTCTACATTTTTTCTAAATTGACTTTTGTATATCTTTCATATATGGTTTTTAAATTTCCAAAATTTATTTATCTAAATTAAAATGCATGATGTTTAAAAATTCTTCCTCTAAAAGATCACATAGGATGGCATGCATTGCCTTAGAGTTATTTTCACTTGACTTCACACTTGTTGCATCAATTTGTGGTGTATGAGGTGGAGTGAATCCATCAAAAACTAATTTCCATATTTCATAACCCAAATACATTAGATATGTCTTCATTATGATGCTACAAAATGTGTATATAATCAAATTAAAGAGAGGGACCTTATTGGCTTAGAAACATCATTGTACATGTTGACTAGACATGCCTATAATTCTAAGAAATCCTTTAAGTTAATATGATTAATAAAAAGGACTAAGATCTGATACCATATTTTAAAAGCATAATTTATTAAGAGGGAGGGAGTGAATTAATGACCTTACAAAAAATTTACAACTATACATTACCTTTTATTAAACATCAAAGCAGTGGAATGAATAATCAATGCATCAAAAACTAATAACACAAACATGAAAAAATGAGCATAACATAATATGAGTGAAAACCCCTTGAAAGGAAGAAAACTCACTATGACATTTGAAATTTGAATATATTCCTATAGATATTTATAAAATATCAAATTATTTTGAGCACCAACTAATATTGGAGCACCAACCCAAAAAATTCAATAACCCACTTGACCAATGTTTTATCAAGCACACACTTCATAGGAATCTATAACTCACTTTATGAATAAGTACCAAATTAATCAACTCTAATTTACGATAATCATATAATTATTTTATTTATAAAACAACATATGATGATCAATTTTTCATTCTCTTCTCCTTAATCTCAATACACACTCTTCTTCACTTACTCAATCATAAATAGGCATAAACTACCTTGTATATATACTAGTCTCATGGTCACAGACCACTTGATTAGCCACACACCTCAAAACTCTTAGTTTAGACATAAAATAGGTTTTAAGACATGTTTTGAACATGTTTTAATCATAATTTTAACCACTTTAGTTCTTCCACAATTCAGTTAGGCCGTACTCCTCCTTTAAGTCTCATGGAGACCTAATTGCATTATGTTTGCCCTATTGACGCTAAAAATTGATCTTCTTGGGCCTAGATTATATTGTGAAACAATAAAAATCAATATATACACTTAGAAAATGAAATATTTTGACATATTAATTTATTTATTAGACCTTCATCCTTCATTCATACCATGAAAGTTCCTTTAGGACAAACTACCCTATTAGACAAGTGTAACTTAAAAGTCTATCTTATAATATTGAAGCTTAAACACCCTTAATATTATAAACAATTAAAAATTAAACATAAATAAAAATTATACATGACCTAACAGCCGTAAAAAAATTCTTGTAACACCTTCACTTAGGAAATAAGGGCTCAATAACATCTTTGTAACTCACTTTCTTGGAATTGCAAAATCACCTCAAAAATTGGTCATGAAGAATTTGATGTCTAAGGCATGTATAAACACTTGAAATGACTCCATATGTATAAATATTATTATATTATATCTAAAAAACATATTTAGATATAAAATTCATATGTTATAATAGTAAATATTAGTCTTGTATATCAATTTATTGACATTATGTCTCATAGTCCAATATAGCCGAGATAGACCATTTTGTGAGCAACATTTTTACAACATACACTAACCTCCAAAGCTTATTCAAATAATTATCATAAAATATAAATCATAAGTAACTTCTTCATGCACTTTTATTTCATAAATTTATCATGCATAGACCCTTAAACTATCTCTTCATCTCTACATTGGTTTTACATTATCTACATTATTAGGTTTGACTATGACTAGGTTAATTGTATGACCAATTTAAAGCACTTAAAATATAGAAAATATATAGATAATATCATACACATGTAGAATGATTCTCTATATTATTATTACATCTATTTACTCTTCTTGATCAATTCAAATTTTGAGAGTTATCACAAATTCTTGACAAATAAGCCTATACCTATACATTTTCTCTCTCAACTGACTAACCACCACAACCTAGAGGTAACTGGGATATTTGAATACATAATTTAGTATATTATCTATTTATTTTAACTCATCTTAATTTTTTTAAACAAAACACTCATATTGGGTCCTTATTATGGTTTTAGGGAGGTTTAACATATGTTTTGTTGTTAACAATTGTTCATATAGGACAACCAATTAAATACAGAACTAATACCTAGAGGTATTATCCATGACCCTTCCCCATATCTCCTAAATATATTATACTCATAGGAAGAGTTTTCAAGTCCTTATGAATAATTGAAAGTACTACTCATGTTTGACTACCTCATTCTATGAGCTCAAGAAAGACTAAAATATTAATTCATACACTTTTACTTCAAATTTTGACCTCAAATATAGGTGATTATACCTAAATAAACTTATATCACCTCTATTCATGTGATCATATGCAAAAGTACCTTATAATTTTTTCTTTATACCTCACTATGCTTATTAGGGTCTAGTAGTGATTTGAGTGTAGACCTAAACTGAAGATCCTACCCCTATAGTCTCATCTTGAATATCTCATGAATTATTCTATACCTTAGTCACATAATTTAAAAATGTAATAAAACCTTCACATGCATGTGCTCATTCATTTCAACATGCACATACCTCTTCATGTCATTATTATGTATCCTGTACATTTGACATCAATGATTTGTACCTTCCATACTGATATTCAAAATGATATGAATCAAGTCAACATAAGACATTATTTATATTAAAAATATCTCTTTCCATTTATCTCATGACAACATTCTTCTATGCACCTTATCACATCACACATTACTAGCTATCCTTAATCACCTTTCACATGAACCTTCACAAGATTTATGTAATGAATTCATCTTATATGTGTGTAATTACATTTATCTCCCTAGGTTTATGTGTGTAATTACATTTATCTAATGAATTCAACTTATATTCAATATTTCAAAACTTGATAAATGGAAAACCTTACATCACTTAGATGTTTCAAACTATGATAGGGCTTAATCTTTGTGATATTTTTAAAAATTGATAACTTAGAGTAATCCCTTTGAATGTGAATGTGAATGAATAATCTTGTTTAATGTTCTATTGATAATGCTAGAATAATAAATATGCTTAAACCTATTATGTATTTATATATGACTCTTTTTGTATTTTCTCATGTTATTTACATTCAAAACATATGGGATGAGCCATAAAGAATATTTAATTTGCAAAAATGATTATTTATTGGCATAAGGATCGGATCATTATGGTTAGATGCCTCTAAAATTACATAGGATTTTTAGTATGTCAAACTTGTCTAAAAGTTAGAAATATCAATCTAATGATCTAGTGACACTTAGTGGATGATAATGAATAGGATAAAATTGATAAGTAGAGTTGATATAGGTGGCTAATAGCTAATAAATCAGGTAAAACCCATATAAATAAATTGCTTAAGAGACAAGGGTATACAATATCTATATGTGTATGCACAACTCATGTAAGGTGAACCTCAGTCGAGAATAACAGTACCACGTGTCTAATATAATATTTTATTATATATAAATGCCTTCACTATATTATAGTATTCAAATGAAATATAGATTTAGAATAAAAGTATAAATATATTCATGTTAATGTCTAAACATACCTTGTATTTAAGATAATTATACATAAGTGTATGTTTTTCCATGAAATAATCAATATCCTTTTGTGAAATGAAAGATGAATTAAAAATGAAACTTTTTAAAATTAAATATAAATGAAAGAATGTACATGTAAGTGGGTGAACATTTTTGACCCATGATTTCATTCAAAATTACTATTTTTGTAGATTCATTGAAAAACTATACTTCATGTCAAAGGATTTGAAGAATTATTCTTTCTTATGAATCATTTATGATTTGAGGTTATCATTCCATAATAAATAAATGTACTAAGTCTAGGCCTTGGTTTGGTGACATAATTTCCTAGACCCTAAGAATTAGTTATAGGCCATTTGGTGATCCTGAATATCAACCAAACTACTCATTGAAATTATGTTAAAATTTAAGATGAAACAAGGGCCTATACCAAACTCAATTATGGTGAATCAAAAAATAAAAATGGACATATAAACTCAATATGTAATCGATGGAACCAAAAATTTCACTTAAATTCAAGCTATTGAAAATGTAAATTATAATATTAATTATTCATGAATAATAATCATGCCCCATAGTCTAATCTAATCGATTCCAACATTCAAAACTACAATATTGGATGCATATATATATTTATATTTCTCCAAATTTTATATAAATAGTCCAAACATAGTAGAGGATGTTGTACACGTATATCCCACATTTCCCTTAATTTTAAAAATATAAAAGAGTAACTTATGTTGTTATAAAATGCATCCATATGAATTTTATATGTCCCAAAAACTAGTCTACATGTATAAACATTTATCCTATCATAGAGAAAATTAATAATTATACCATTTTCAACTTTATAGAATAGGTAATGTTTCCCAAATTTTGAATTTACAATACATGGACATTTGAATATATTGTCAAAGCATGCACAAAACATGTAGTGTAATGCATGTTAATTAAGAATGAAGTGATAAGCATCACCATTATAAGCATTGAATAAAAAATTATGTAGGAATATGAAAGATATGATTCATGGTACATCAAAAAAATAAAGAGCTATATGATATGCTTTAGGACACTATAAAATCATAAAACTCGGTAGGCAATACAATCTTTATCCACTCATAATTACATGAAGTAATGATTTTGAAAAACATAATAAAATTGATGCAATATAAATCAATGTCACATAAGCTAAGACCCATAAAAAAAAACAATTTAATGTCAAGAAAATTAAAGTCCAAATTAAATAGTGATACATTGAAAATTCAATCAATCAAAAATAACATAAGAACACAAGAGCCCAAAGGAAGATTTATGCACTCAAAACTTGGTCAAGTAAAAGTCACATAATAAGGGAAGGGCCTAAATAAATATATGTATATAGTGACAAAATCAATGATAAAAATTCAAAAAAGATATAAATATTTTTTTAAAAAAACATGATAAAAATTAGCAAATATGAAATGAAATACTATGTGTAACATATTAAAATTCAAAGTATTCTACACCAATAATCTATGTCACTGATATAGCATACTAAAGTAGCATATCCATTAAATGTAACATTGAAAATAATGAAATCAAGATCAATATATGTGTACGAAATTAATGTAGTTCAACATGATAAATGGTAAATTTCATAAGATCATAAAACCTATAATAATTTTAAATGTGTAATAAGATACACCTAACATTGTCATGGTCTTTAGTTGTATGAATGGCGTACATCTATATTTCGATCATTATAAATAACAAGAATTTATTGAATCCTACTCTTATATACTTTGAAACCCATGAGTATGAAAAAATGCATGTAATCTAATAAACATGTGATACACATATAATGTAATCTAGAAAACATGTCATGCTTAGGTCATAGTTATATTTTTTCTATTTTGATATTTTTATATTTTTACAATACACTTAAAAAAAATTATCAATATTAAAAATCATCATATGTGTCTATTACTATTGGTTATTAATCTAATATTATGGGTTTCATAGGTTGTGTATACATATTGAATTTTCTTCCACTATCTATTATCCATGATGATATTTTTTAGAGTTAAATTTGAAGCATTAATCTTTTGGTTGTTATCATTACCATCATGTAAAATATTTATTGTTCCCATATCATATAGTAAAATTTTGAATGAAAACTTACCAAATGTATCCTACATCTATTCTAACCATTATTGTCCCAATGTAATATTCAAGTGGTTGGTAGGGTGCATCAACTATTTCTTGCATCCATTAAATTTGGACTAAAAGTAAAATTTGGTATCTTTATATGTCTAATAGAGTTTTGAAAATGTATAATTTGTTAAATTATTCAATTTATTGTCCCCACTATCGTAATAATGAAATAGTACACATGATTATGAAAATAATGAATGGCCACCTCAATGTTTATTGTTATAGCCATTTTTTGTTGTCATGGATGTTCATCTATTTTTTTGTGTTTTATTTATGTTCTACTATCAATAAAAAATTACTAATGATATTTATTTACATAGTTTTATTACTATAATAATCGCTTCATTTTATACTTTTGAATTTTATATTGCAATGCTACATAATTTTTTGTTACATGCCCAACTATTCTATAGTAATATAAATATTATTTACGATACTTATATAAAGAGATAAGATAAATTTGTGTCTATTAGTCAGTAATGAAAAAAAATAAAAATTATCAAGTAACATTTAAAATAGGATGTTTGGTTTATGTTGATTATTGATTACATGTAATCTTGCGGAAGGTTTTGTATTTAGGAATTTTACATTGTATACTATATTTTATTTTAAAACTTTTTTATAGTGTGAAATGTTCTATTGTTATTGAGTTGAAGTTACATTTTATGTTTAAAAAAAATGTCATGATGGTTCCTTTAGAATATACGACTTTTTGTGTGAGTTAACACTAAAACAACTATTTTTAGTGTCACTATGTTGATTATTCGGAATTATTTTCTTCTATTTACCAACTTTAGAATTTTATTGAATAAGAATATTTAATTTCTCAATATTATGTATAAATGAATTATATTTATAATATCATATACTAATAAATTTAAACATATTAACAGATAACTAATCATTTGGACCCAAAAAAAGGTAACTTACAAAAATATTCCTTTATATTATCTTTAATGTTATCATCATCATCATCATCATCATCATCATCATCATCATCATCATCATCATTATCACCACCACCACCACCACCACCACCACCACCACCACCATCATCATCATCATCATCATCATCATCATCATCATCATCATCATCATCATCATCATCATCATCATCATCATCATCATCATCATCATCATCATAATAATAATAATATGTTATTATACGAGTGGAATTTTAAAAATTTAGCAAAATGGGAATATCTTGAGTTATATCATTTTTCTATAAAATAACTTGTGGTTATTTATTTGTTTATTGATTAATGCTCATAGCTAGCTCATCGTATTTTTTAGTATGAATATTGTCAATTACGATAGGTTATGATGTAAGTACTATACAATAATGCATATAACCTAATTGTGAATTACTTTCATTATTATAAATCATTATTTTTAAACTATTTTAAAGGATCATTATCTTGGACACATGTATAGAAGGAAACATCATGCCTAAATTTCATAAAAATGTAATATTGATGGAATACCCTTCATATCATGTATCCAAGGTCAAACCTAGAGAAAAAAATAGTGAAGATCATTTAGAATTTAACTAATAATAACTGTATCCAATATCTTGGGTTGTACTATTTTATCAAACGATATTGATCAGATAACTTATTGTGAAATACTATTGATTTTTTTATGAATTGAATTGGTTTTTAAGTAAAATCCACATTCGCACCCATTTTTTTAAAGAAATTAATATTTTAAATATTAATTCTTAATTTGTTATCTATTAACACTCACTTGAGTAATTTACTTAAATTTTGAAATTATAAAATATATGTGTGAATTTTATCTATTATGTGTTTTGTGGGAAAGTATTCAATTTAAATAAATCACCTCTTTGGTATGTTTTAAATCATTCATAAAGGAGGAAAATAATGCAATTTATTTATCATCGATGAGGTGTTTAACCAATCTAATTTTACTTTTTTTATGAAATTATTCATATTGAAATTTTTAAATGTCTCAGTTTGATTTGGAAATACATAAATCTATAGGAAAATATATAATTTAATAAAATTAGAAACTCACTAGAAATAATAAATTAAGCTAGGGTTAGAGAGTGTTCCTAAAAATAGTACTAGCTTTAGTGATGCGATCTTTATGTAAGTTAAAACTATGTTAAATTAACCTAAATATAGTTTTATAATAAAAACTATGAATTACATTTTTCTACATAAAGTCTATGGGACATGGATATGTGTACACTACAACATTGTTTGGGTAACTTGATCATCATATTATATATTTTTGGATCTAGACCTATGCAAATTATTTTGACGAGTGAATTTATATCTCTATGTGTAATTGTGTTTCATAAAATACCTAAAAATACAAAACCTATTCATTAACATGCACTAGATAACAATTAAATTATAAAAGGGAATAAAATGAGTTATTAATGATAACAAAGATATCCTAGGAAACCCATTGTAACTATGTTTTCCATACATGTCCAAAATGATTGTTAGGATGATGTAGTTTTCATTCATAAATGTGTATGTCCAATCATGAATGTAATGTTAAATTCCCTTTTGCCTATTATCATCCTTGACACAAATAAATGAATGATGTATTTAACTTTCTAATTAGTAGATAAATTAATAATTACACACCACTAATAATATATTAACTCTTAAAAAAAATTTGGATACTAAAAATTGGGGCTCAGTCTTAAAAGGACTATTTATTATATATAGGTCTTGAATTTGAATTTTAAGTGTAATGGTGTGTGAGAAGGACAACATGAATAGAAAAATTATCATCAAAGAGGTTATTAAAAATGTATAAATTAAAAATTATTCCACAAGTTATACTCAATACTTGGTTAGGGGTACATTGATTAATTTTTTGTAATGTGGCCTTCTCTAAATGAGTGATAACCAAAATAGGAAGACTTAGAATGATATTGGGGATCACTGAGGTAGATTTGAATAGGTGAAACAAAAATATAAAATACATGAAACTAAAAAATAAGACATTGAAACATATGATGTCTTGTGGGTAATATAAATAAGTTTTTTTTTCAACAATAGTTTAAAAAATCAATGTTGTATAAAAGGCGTGTTCGAGATGAGCTTGTTTCAAGTTTAGGTGTGTAAATTTTCCTCACTTTTCCTAGTGATGCAATGAAGTGAAATCACTGGAGTGAATTAAAATGTGAATTGAGTGCACATACACACAATGTCTTTTGATGTAATTTTTTTTAGCATGAGATACCTTGTTATGAGACATGCAATGATAAAAAAATTAGTTATTTACTATATTTTAAAAATTAAAAAATTGAAATTATATATATGAAATTTAAATAGAGACAATGAATAAATTATACACCTGATAGAGTATATAATATGATTTGTTTTTCACTGTGAATGGAGACATCAGACTTTCAATCTTGTTCATTTCCATACCATTATGAACAAACAATTTAAAATGCGGTAATATGATGATTTATATTGCATTAGGTGTCCCCATACCATAACCA
>JARHVA010002710.1:342500-357500 GCA_037957365.1 Torreya grandis | reverse complement strand
AGGTCATAATGTGCATGTAGTGCCTCAACCTCGTAAGCACTAGTGTAAGATTATAAAGATGTAGATAAAGATATTGATTATGCTTTAGCTATTTAAGGATAAGGTCTTATTATTGATTAACATGTCTAATATATGAATACTTTATTGAGACATATAGATATGCTAATTTTATTTATAGATATATATGTTTAGTCTCTATAAAATTATATTTTAAGAGAATTACAAACATAATGAAAAAATAGTGTTCAATAAAGATTTATTTGATTGTTTGCATATGTAGTAATTTATGTATTATCTCTTTTATCATGTTCCATTCATAGTTTTTTTGTCTTTAGAATCCATATCTATGTACGTAACTTAGTAAATTCTTTTAGATTTTCATTTTTTTGAATTTTAGGAACCTCTTGTGAAATGTGTTGATATTGTTATTAATAGTATCTTGAGTCGTAATAATGGTGTGATTATCATAAATATTATCATTAATGACCTTCTTTGGAACCCATATATCTTGTATATGAATTGTTTGATGATTTTTTGTAATATTTAGATAATATCAAGACAAATATGGTTCTTTGTGTAATCTATTATGATTTTTTTTTAAATTATATAATTTGTTTACTTATATGTTCTTTTAAATTTTATTTCAATGCATATAAATAATTATCACAATGTTCGGTAATGTCATGATAAGTAAAAATTGGTTGAAAATTAATCTTTTCCTAAGGATGAGGTAGATGATAATAATTAGGATGTAATTTTATTAGCTTTTTTATTCAATAATCTATTTAGGATATCATGTGGATGAATATTGTATTTAAATTGTAAAGGGTACATTTTGATTGATATGAAGTTATGACTAATATCAATATGATTAAAAAGAAATAACTTTCCTATATGCAACAATTTATTTTATTGGAATTGAATATAGCTTAATATGTGAGATGATTAACATTGTTTTGTGTTTGTTTGTTATAATGTGATTTATTGGGTAGCATTTGAGAAACTTTATTATAGGAATATACTTGTATTTATTTAGAAATGTGTTCATAAACATGAGGTGAGTGAATTTAAACATTTGAGTATTATATATGTGATTCAATGTCCCCATTCATTTTATTTGACACTTTAACAAAACCAGGTTCTTCTTCAAGTGTTAAGCCCTCATAACAAAGACAAATAAATGATTCACAAGGATAATAAAGTAACTTCTCTTTTAATGGATAAATTATACCTTGATAAAAAATATATTAGATGTATAAACTAACTGGTTATTAAATTAATTGGTGCATATACATCTTAAATCATAAGATATAGTCATAAATTTGCTTAGATTTGTATTATTTTGAAGAGTGTAACTTTTCATATGTGAACTTAGGTCATTTTTATAATATATTATATTAAAAATGCATCATATAGTTATAGATAAGTAGTTAAGAATCAACTTGTGAGGGACAAAAATCATGCAAGGTAACATCCCTCTAGACTTAGTAAATAGTAATACTAATAGTCTACTACCATTAGAACCATTGATAGTTTCTTGAAAAGATATAATATGAATGACAGTCTCCTCTTCCATCAAATTTGTAAAATGTAGTTATTTTAAATTTATAGGGTATAGGTGCATATAAAATGTTGTGCACAATATCATTACCATGGGTAACATTTGAGTCAACCCAAACACCATAACTGTGGCTTTCTAAGGATAAATGGAGAAATTTGTCTTGCAATGAAAAAATATCATGCAATGAGGATATTAATTTTGGGAAGGCATGTTGAGGTTCTTGATAGGATGATTTAAGGGTTTCATGATATTATTAATTTTATCCACGGTTAAATTATGATGAATAGGATAAGGGTGAGGAATATGATATTATTATCCATAGGTACACTATTATGAAAAAGAGAAGGAAGAGGCACATGTTCCTCTTTTACATGAGGATGTTCTTTATAATTTAATGAACTATTGATTTGTAAATCACTTTCTATAATAATAAAATATCTAGCATTTTGATCACTATAATTAACATTCTCACACATTTTTATTTCAAAAATGAAACTATAAATATCATCATGATATGTAATAGCATCATTAATAAGAACTTTATCATTACATAACATATTACTAATATTATGGAAAAGTAAGGAATAATCAATAATTGAATTAGTATAAGAATTTACCTCATTACTAAAGTCATGATACCTATCATCATTCAAATCCTTTTACAATGAGAAGGGAGAGAAGTAGGATTACTCGTAGGTTTTCTACTCTTATTTATGCATATATTATGTGAGATAAATTTCCAAGTGTGAAGCTAATGCAATATGGTAGCATCATGCATATAAAAATTAGGCATGCAATCATAAGATTCCTCCATCTCGAGACGAGGTAGCAGTCTAAGATATATTACATAGTCATAACTGGGATGAATTGAGTACCATAATGGGAGTTATATAGTTGATATTAAATTAGTAGTCAAGGAATATTTTGAATAGGAAACTAAAAAAGGGAGCAAATAGAAATCTAATGGAGACTCCTATGTGGAATTTAGATAAAAATCAAAATGGGAAACTAAAGAGGCGAGTAAATGACTTTAAATGAGATTCCAAGGTCAGTTGTAGAGGAAAATCCAAAGGAGAAATTAAAAAGGTGAGCAAAGAGAACTTGAAAGCACGTTCCCATGTAGAATATAAATAATAATACAAAGTGGGAACCATAAATTCATTCGAATAGTAATTCATAGGTATGGCAATATACAATGTAAATCTAGGGAGGAGGAAAGGAATCAAAGTGGAAGCTAGTGCTATTACTAAGGATAAATTTAAATGTAAGGGTATATATATCTTAAAAGAGGGATTTGGATGTATAACCAATGGAGACTATAGAGAATATTCCAAAAGTGAATCAATAAGTGTGATGAAGGGATGAATCTTGAGAAGATTGAAATGGGTAAATAATACATCTGACCAAAGAAGAATCTATAGGATATTTTAATGTAAATAAATAGGATTATCTATGTGTGGCAAAGGGTAAGGAAAGTCAGAGTCGCTAGCATAACCATTACTAAGATCATTTTCCCAACTAGTTCTCCATTCAGGATCATAAGCAAAATGCCTATCATGAGAATGGAATAATAGATGTAGAGGATGTATGCCATTCAAATATTTAATTTGACCAACCATGATATACGTGTTAAAAAAATGAAATGTTCTTTGTAAAAAAGTATTATAATCTATAAAATTTATCTAATCAATAAGAATACAATAAAATATGAAACGAGCAATGTTAAGGACTATGAATACAATAAAAGTAAAAAATAATTTTATGAAAGTGGGATATGAAAGGTTTTGAATGATTATTAGGCTCTCATATATAGTTTTGGTTCTGATTAGTGTCTGCCTAATGTTTTAGACCACTAAACACAAGGGAGAACAAATCATATATCCCATTAGATTTAGTTTTGTGGTTGAGTTTAGAGTAACTTTCATGGGTGATATCCTCCTCTCAAGTTAACCAAACATTAGACAAATGTTAAATGATTCTTATTTATATAAGCAAGAAAACTTAGGATTTTATAATATATCGTGATGTATGGGAAAACTAAACCCTATGTTTACTCTTGTATTATGGCTATTAATTATTTGGGTAACCACCTCATGCTAGGATTTATATGAATATAACATCACATAGCCCTTAATGATAGTAACTAAGTATTTTGAAAATTATTAGAACACAATTTCTAAAACAAACAAAATTGAATGAAAATTCCAATGAAAATAAAGGTGAATTGTTTTTGTTTTCAGAAATCAAGGAAATTTAACCTTGGTGATGGAAAAAAGAGCTTCTATGTTAGATTGATCCAAAGTCACAAGACAATCTTTTCATTATAAAATTTAGTCTAAGGTAAAATATATTGAATCAGTTTTTTGAAATTTTATCAAATATTGAAAATGGTTTTCTTTTACTGTCAAGACTTTATAATTTTTAAAAAAAACAAACAAAACAAAAACAAAAACAAAAAACAAAAACAAAAAAACCAAAAAAAAAAAAAAAAAAAAAAAAAAAAAAACTTATTCTAAACATCAATAAAAAAAAACAAACAATGTACTAAAAATAATGTGTTCACCAAAATGTTTAACCCTTTTATTATGCCAATGCCAATGCCCTTGCCAATGGAGAGGATCTAGAAATAAAGGATTTATTACTAAATTTGGCTTTGATGTATACATTCAAAAGTACAATGACATCATCTTCTGATTTCTAAGGCCCTCGGTTGTGCGACATGCGCATCATAAAATTTCATTCGTGCCATTATTGATTTTATAGGCAAATTGTAATATCCCTTCGAATATCAAAACAAAAGCTCTGAATTGCTTATCTGAATTTCTGCAAAATATCTTCAAATAGATAAATAAATCACAGTATAAATTCTTATTTATTTGCTCATAAGCTTACAAAGAGGTCCTCTATCAAGTATACAAAGAATATTGAAAGTACGGCCTTAATAGTCTGAATATTCCACAAACTGGGAAAGAAATCTGAATCTGGTACGTCTCGGCCTGCTATGTAAAAAACACAGTCACCGACGTCGGTTATACTGCCGTCGTCGGTCGACCTGTAGTCGTTGACTTGTCGACGTCGGTGATATGTCGACCGATGTCGATCTCTGTAGGTCTCTGTTTGCCGATGTCGGTGCTTGAACTTTCTGTTGATGCGTATAGATTTTCACAGATCTGTATGGAAGTTGTACGGCCACTGATATCGCACAACCTGTATGCTTGATCCTGATCTGTAGAATTATGGGCTAATACAAAAGATCTATATCTGGATAATTTTTGAATCGAAACCCAAAATAATGAAATACCTGTAAACCCTTGTGATAGCTTCTGTGTGAAGTTATCTCTCAAACTTGTAAACCCCTGTGATAACTTCTGTATGAAGTTATCTCTCAATTTGGCAATAGATTGGTTGATCTCTCACAACCTCTGAATCGCACACAATGAAGAGTTGACGTTCTTCAATGCAAATGGAATCTTGGAACCCTTGGCTCAGTCTTCACAGAAGAATTTCTTAACAAGAATCAATATCAATAATAATCATGAATACAAACTCTCTCCCATGAGAGATTCTTATACCCTTCCAAAGGTGTGCTTGCTAAAATTAGATTCCCTTAAATTAGACTTAGGGCTTCCTTAAATTAGAACTATGGTCTTAAAATTAGACCAATTCTTAATTTAGAATTAGGATCCTCAAACTAGACCACTAATTAATAATTAATTAAAATTAGACCAAATAATTAATATTTGATTAAATCAATCAAATATTAATATCTCCCTTAATTCATGTCTGAAAGAGCCCGAACGAAATCCAACCCTTCTCCATCAAGACCCTCTATCCATCCCATCAGCCTACGAGGGTCGCATAATAGGCTAATCATCCGCTCGAAAAGATGTCAACTAGAAGGGGACATGACAGTCCACCCCTCGTGAAATTGCTTGTCCTCAAGAAATCTCAACTCTGGATCCTGTAGAATATCCTCGCTTTCCCATGTCGCATCCTCAACTGACAAATCTTTCCACTTTACCAAATATTCCCTGATAGTCATCCGACGCAACTATCTCTCTCTAGATTCCAAGATGGACTCAAGTACTAAAATCAACTTTCCCTCATCATCTAAGGGAGGTAAAACTGTAGAAGGTATCACACGGTGTCCTAACGCCTTTTTGAGGCATGATACATGAAAGACATTGTGTACCTTGATCTATGTAGGAAGCTCTAGCTCATAAGCCATCTCTCCAACATGTCTCAGGATCCTGAAAGGACCGTAGTAACGTGGCTTAAGCTTCTCTGCCCCACTCTTCTTAAGAGTAGACTGACGGTAAGGCTGTAGTATAAGATAGACCATGTCTCCTACCCCAAAAGATCTCTTGATCCTTCACTGATCTGCATACTACTTCTGATGATTATGTGCCTTAGCAATATTCTCCTTGAGAGTCCTCATAGTATCCTGACTCTCCTGCAATAAGTCTCCAGCACTCGGCACTCTACTGTCACTCAGTAGCAAATCTAGAAAACTCGGTGCCTCATACCCGTACAATGCCATAAAAGGAGACATTTGAATGGTCATGTGGAAAGTCGTGTTATAGCAATATTCGCACAAATGAATCCACTTGACCCAAGCTTTTTGCTGCCCTGCAATGTAGTTCCTAAGGTAGCCCTCCACCCATTTGTTCACTATCTCTGTTTGTCCATCAGTCTGCAGGTGGTAG
The DNA here is from genome assembly GCA_037957365.1 of Torreya grandis. Lineage (NCBI taxonomy): Eukaryota > Viridiplantae > Streptophyta > Pinopsida > Cupressales > Taxaceae > Torreya > Torreya grandis. Next base: position 351,233 of record JARHVA010002710.1, on the reverse strand, counting down.
CTGGTGCTAGGTGTAAGCTCGGTCCCACAGAGTCGAAACACCTCCTGCCAGAAGTGACTCAGGAACTGACTATCCCTGTCGCTCACTATGCTCTGAGGTAATCCATGCAGTCAGAATACCTCTCAGAAGAAAAGCTCTGCTACCTGTGTAGCTGTATGTGTGGTAGTAATCGGGAAGAAGTGGGCATACTTCCTTAACCGATCCACAACTACATATATGCAATCTCATCCTTGGGCTTTAGGCAAGCCCGTAATGAAATCCATCGACAAACACTCCCACTTCCTGTCAGGAATTGGAAGTGGCCGCAACAATCCTGCTGGGTACGTGTTCTCCTGCTTGTTCTCCTGGCAAATAGGGGACTCACGTACATACTGAAGAACATCTGCTTTGAGGCCTTTCCATGTGAATCTCTCCCTGACCTGTCTGTAAGTCTTAAAATATCCAGAATGTCCTGCAGTAGGTATATCATGAAAAGCTCGCATGATAATGTTCTTCATTGATGATCCTGGGATCAAATAAACCCTGTTCTTGTAAATGATCAAGTCATTCACAAGAGTATATCTGGTGTCAACCGTCGATCCCTCAATAATGCTAGATGCCCATGTATCCTTGGCATACTCTGCCACAATCATATGTCGCCAATCCTCTGTAATGTGGACCATGGTACTCAAATACGACCTGCATGAAGGAGCATTGGCCACAACATTCTGGGTGCCCTTGATGAAAGAGATGTCAAAGTCATATGCCTGTATTTTACTCACCCACTTCTGCTGATGATCATTGAGGTCTTGCTGCCCCAAGAAATGTCTCAAACTGTTGTGGTCCATTTTGATGCAAAATTTGCTACCCACAAGATATTGCCTAAATTTTGCTAAGGCATGCATGATAGCGAGCATCTCCTTATCATATATGTTGTACAGTTTCTCTGGTCCCCTGAGCTTACGGCTCTCATATAATATGGGGTGCTTGTCCTACATAAGCACCGCTCCAATGCCCTCGCTTGAAGCATCACACTGAAGCTCGAACGGCTTCGAAAAATTAGGTAGTGCCAAAACTGGGCACGTAGTCATCAACCCCTTAAACCTTTCGAAACACTCTTGTGCTTCAGGTGTCCAACAAAAAGCACCCTTTTTAGTCAAATCTGTCATAAGAGCTGCATGTCATGAATAACCATTCACGAACCTCCGATAGAATCCACACAAACCTAGAAATCCCCTTAGCTATGTTAGGTTTGCTGGAATAGTCCAATCTATGATAGCGTGGATCTTCTCAGGATCCATCCGCACTCCCCTTACACTGATAATATGACCCAAGTATAACAATTCGGTCATCCCCAAATCACATTTGGACTCCTTGGAATACAAGGATTCCCTCTCCAAGATGCTGAGCACAGTCTCCAGATGAGCCAAATGCTCCTGCCAAGCCCTACTGTAAATAAGAATGTCATCGAAAAAGACAAGTACAAACCTCCTCAGTAGTGAATGGAAGACTCTATTCATGGTGGACTGAAATGTTGCTGGTGCATTAGTGAGCTCGAATGGCATCACTATAAACTCATAGTGTCCACAATGGCAACGAAAAGCTGTCTTCTCCACGTCCTGCTCATGAACCCTGATCTGATGATACCCTAACCTTAAGTCTATCTTCATGAAGTAATGTGATCCATGGAGCTCATCAATAAGCTCGTCAATACGAGGTATAGGATCCCTGTTCTTAATGGTTCTCTTATTCAGGGCTCTGTAGTCAATGGACATGCGTAGGGTGCCATCCTTCTTCTTCACTAGAACAACTGAAGAAGCAAACGGTGATTTGCTAGGCCGAATGTGACCCATAGCCAGTAACTCCTTAATTGTTTTTTTGATCTCATCCTTCAACTGCTTAGGATGTCTATATGGAGTAATCATAATGGGCTTAGCGCCCTCCTCAAGCTCAATAATGTGCTCAATGCCCCTGTCTGGAGGTCTCCCTGGTGGAATGTCACTAAATACCTTATCATGCTTGACTCTCATCTGCTGAATGTCCAGATGATACTCGGTCTTCTACTGTCTCTCCTGCATTAGTGCCAATGTGCACTCAGTAGCCCACTCTACCATGTCATGTCGCATGAGCCTCTCCATCCGATGTAAAGAAATAGTCTTGATGTTGCCGTCCTGTATTGCTTTAAGAATGTGAGTCTTCCCATCTACATCAAAACGGATCTCCATATCCTTAAGACTAAGAGTGACTACTTCAAGGGAATGAAGCCACTTCATGCCCAAAACCAAATCTATATCTCCCATGTTGACCACATAATAATCCACCTTGAACTCATAGTTGTTCAAGTGCAATGGGAGCTCTCTGATCATCCGCTCACACCTGAGGGTGTAACCGTTAGCTACCTTAACTCTAATGCCCTCTAACTCTTCTGTGGTGAGTCCACGCTTCTCCACAAATCTAGTATCAATAAAATTATGTGTGGCTCTCGTGTCAAGAAGGGTAATGACCCTCTGTCCTGCCAAAACTCCCCGAAGTCTGAATGATCCCTCGTGCTGGATGCTAGATAGACGTGCCTCCTGAATCTGGAGCTCTGACTCTGCCTCGACCCTAGGCTCCGAAGCCTCAGCCTCTGGCTCCTCAGAACAATCGTGATGTTCAGAATCTTTTGATTCCTCATCCTCATAATAGGCCCACATCACCCGATTTGCTTTGCCCTTAGGCCTCAATGGATAATCGTGATTAGCATCATATGGACCTTTGCAAAAGAAAAAAAGCTTCTTCCTGCGTAGATCATTAAGAGCCTCTCTATCCAATGATGGTGCTATTGGGTTGGCCTTTGAATTATTCTTAACCCCTGATTTATATATGTTGAAACCTGGTCTTTCTCTGTTCTTGTTGAATCCCTTACTATCCCTGGATGAAGAAGTACCTCTCGAGTTAGATCTACTTGATGGGGCTGCCATCTCCATGCTACGCACCTTCTTCATAGCTTCATGTAAGGAAGAAGGATCAAAGCCTTTGATCCAACCTCTCAATGGTTCTGTCAATCCCTCCATGAAGAGTACCACAAGTCGCCTCTCTGAAATGTCAGGAACCATAACTGATAACTTCTAGAAGTCACCAATATAAGACTCTAGACTGCCACTTTCGCACAATTGTGCCAACTCTAGGAAATAGGACTCTGGATCCCTCCTGTCAAAACGCTCTACCAGCCTATCCACAAACTCCTGATAAGATGTGATCCGATCATGATGGAGTGTCACCATCCCGTGGTGCCACCAATCGTGAGCTACTCCCTCAAGATGTAGTGTCGCATATCTGATAGCATCTTCCTCACCCATTGGTCGCAATGTGAGAAATGTATCTAGCTTACTAACCAAGGCCTGTGCTGTCACCTTACCACTACCGTCGAACGTCGCTAGTGTGAGCCTGCTTGTAGCATGCTTCAAATCATTGTTCTGGGGTCTTGGTCTCCCATTCTGTCGACCTCGATAATGTTCTTTCCTTTGTGTGAGGAATCGATCAAAAGTAATCATCTCCTTGACCACAGGTGGTAATGACGCCCACTCGTTAGCTGCTGCCCTAAGTGTGTCTGTAAATTCCTCCTCATGCTCTTCACCTGCTATCACCTCCTCTGCCTCCTGTCTCACAAAGATAGGCCTAGTAGGCCTGTTAGCTGTATGAGAAGCAATCCCAAGGCCTCTCTGTGATCCTGCATCACTCCTGACTTCTGCACGATGTGGGGAATGTCCCCTTGGAGTACCCAATCTCGGCAGTACTGCTACCAACTGCTGTAGTACTGCGTTATTCTGCCTTTGCCCTTCTCGTATGTCTCTAAGAGTAAGTAGAACCTCTGCATCATCTTGATCTATAGGATAATGAGAAATATGGGGCCTGTCAATATCGTCACCCATGTCTTCCGGCGGTTGTTCTAAAACTTGAGTGCCTTCAAGCAAAGCTCTACTGCGCATGAAATACCCGTGTGCTCCTGACCCTTGTGGCTACATAAGATTGTCAGCCCCTCAGGATGGCAGGATTTAGCTCTGATACCACTGTAATATCCCTTCGAATATCAAAACAAAAGCTCTGAATTGCTTATCTAAATTTTTGCAAAATATCTTCAAATAGATAAATAAATCACAGTATAAATTCTTATTTATTTGCTCATAAGCTTACAATAGAGGTCCTCTGTCAAGTATACAAAGAATATTGAAAGTACGGCCTTAATAGCCTGAATATTTCACAAACTGGGAAAGAAATCTGAATCTGGTACGTCTCGCCCTGCTGTGTAAAAAACATAGTCGCTGACGTCGGTTATACTGCCGTCGTCGGTCGACCTGTAGTCGTTAACTTGTCGACGTCGGTGATATGTCGCCCGATGTCGGTCTCTGTAGGTCTCTGTTTGCCAATGTCGGTGCCTGAACTTTTTGTTGATGCGTACGGATTTTCACGGATCTGTACGGAAGTCATACGGCCGCTGATATCGCACAACCTGTATGCTTGATCCTGATCTGTAGAATTATGGGCTAATACAAAAGATCTATATCTGGATAATTTTTGAATCAAAACCCAAAATAATGAAATACCTGTAAACCCTTGTGATAGCTTCTGTGTGAAGTTATCTCTCAAACTTGTAAACCCCTATGATAACTTCTGTATGAAGCTATCTCTCAATTTGGCAATAGATCGGCCGATCTCTCACAACCTCTGAATCACACACAATGAAGAGTTGACGTTCTTCAATGCAAATGGAATCCTGGAACCCTTGGCTCAGTGTTCACAGAAGAATTTCTTAACAAGAATCAATATCAATAATAATCATGAATACAAACTCTCTCCCATGAGAGATTCTTATACCCTTCCAAAGGTGTGTTTGCTAAAATTAGATTCCCTTAAATTAGACTTAGGGCTTCCTTAAATTAGAACTATGGTCTTAAAATTAGACCAATTCTTAATTTAGAATTAGGATCCTAAAATTAGACAACTAATTAATAATTAATAATTAATTAAAATTAGACCAAATAATTAATATTTGATTAAATCAATCAAATATTAATATCTCCCTTAATTCATGTCTGAAAGAGCCCAAACGAAATCCAACCCTTCTCCATCAAGACCCTCTATCCATCCCATCAGCCTACGAGGGTCGCATAATAGGCTAATCATCCGCTCGAAAAGATGTCAACTAGAAGGGGACATGACACAAATTTAAGTGAGTTAATTCATGGAATTTAAATGAATGTAAGCTACAGTTTAATTGGTGTGAATAATGTGAATAATGCTAAAAGTGTAATGTAGTAAGGAAATAAAATATAGATGGCGAGCGTTCTATGGAAATATAAAATGAATAACGCTATATGAACTTGATGACATAGCTACCCCTTAGTCCATCGAAAAATACAAAATACGCAGCAAATGCGTTCTGTTGAATGTTCATTGTCTAGTCGGAACACCATGATTATTGTTCGATAGAAGTTTTCCCTCCTAAATTGTTGTCAAGTGCAAAATGTTCAGAGTGGATCACATTATGGCAACCATTACCACAACTCAACCCCGACAACATCGAATACTATTAAAGCATTGGATATTGTTTATAATATTATTTTATCGTACACAGAATTAAAATATTATTTGCAAGGGAAACATTTCTTGATAATGTTTTCTTTAAATGGCATCGACAACACTAGGGATAATTGCTTTTCCCAAAACAAAATTATTTAGTCAAAGCTTTTATTTAAAAAATAAACCGGGAAACATGTCGGCAAACAAATTACTTAATAAAAATACCGTAGAACAAAACTAATATAAATATGTAGTTATTACGGTCAAGGTATAATTATTCATTTTGAGATTATGTTTAGTGTTGTTGAATTTGTTTTATTTTTTAATTTTTTTTTTAATTATTAATTTCTTCCAAAAGTACTATACTTCTCACTTAAATAAAAAAAATTAAGTTGTAATAAATTTATAAAAATCATTTTATATATTGTTCTAACAGTTTGATACTAAATAATATTTTAATATTTTTTTCAGTATTGTTATGGAATATTTTATTTGCTTGTTAATAATTAAATAATTTTTTCTAAAAGATTATATTTATTACATTTTTTTTTTAATAAGTGAGATTTATATATTTATGTCACATTTTCGTAGTACTTATCTTTTAGTTGAATAATTAGTAATTTACATCAATTAATTTAGAAAATAATATGCAATATATTTTTTTCCTCGACATCTTTTTTTCTTACATTATAAATTTCCATTTACTTATCACGAAAAATGGTAAATGTTTTCATTACTTTTTTGAATTGGTTTAAATCAATTTAATAAAATATAAGGAATGAATAAAAAATTACATAATTTTAATAATCAATACATATTAGTACATATAAATTATATTATTACACTTGTTAATATACAATTCTTATTGATTTAACATATAAATTAATCTTCAAGCTCTATAAAATTGATACAATAATCAAAGTTACTAGTTGATAGGCGGTTCTTGTCGATCAAGTCATTGCTTTAGTGTTACAAATTAAGAGGTATCCATTTTTTTAAATTCCACTTTTTAGTACTTAATAAATTTTTTAACAGTTAAAAAGGAGAGGGGCCAAGAAAAATAAAAATATATTGACATGTTGAGTGAGAGGGAGAGGTAGAATAAGGAAAAATGGCTATGTCAGAAAGGACATGGTATGAGTACACTACTCATATGTTAATGGAGGGGAATAGCGAGAAATAAAAAAGAGAACACCAGTAACCATATGGCAATGATTTGACCATTTATATGTTAAGGAATCAACTTATTATCTAGAATGAGAGGGAGGAAATATATTATTTCATAATACATAAGGTTATGACTACATAATACACATGTTGAGGAGCAATGAATCCCCATCTACACATAATGCTGAAAAAATAGAACCGATACACAAGAAGAGGGAGATATTAAAAGTAAGGAAAAAAATAAGATATGCTGATGGAAAATGAGATTTGATGAGATCTCGATTACCGTTTTACAATTTTTCTATTAATTACATATCTTAATAAGACAAAAATTTGATAAATTCATATTGTATAATATATTACGATAAAAATTTGATCTGAATATTAATGTTATATATGATTGAATGTTTGCATTTGATCTCCATGGAAATGACCAAAAGGATTTAAATACTTAGCTTTTTTTAGTTCCATGTAAGTTTGAGACTACACAGAAGTGTGAAGAAGTGCTAAAAGTATATTAAGAGTCACTCAAATAAGGGACTAGGTGTTTGGAACTATATGGATTAATCTATTAGTACATAGACTCCTAAAATAAATTATAAAATATTTATTATATAAAGTTCATGTGTGTGAACCATATGTTTCTATTTCTGAACCAACCACTTTACAGGATTTATATATATATCTACATGTGATATCCAGGTTTCACTTTGAAAACATGTCTCTTTCTCTTTGAAACCCTATTAAAAGTAGAAGTCCATATGAGGGGGGTGAATCAGTGACCTTAAAAAATTATTACAACTTTACATTACCATTTATTAACCATCAAAGCAATGGAGATATCAATCAATGTATCAAGAATCAATCACACAAACATGAAACAATGAGAATAACACAATATGAGTGAAAAGCCCTTGAAGGGAAGAAAAATCACTATGACCTATGATAGTGGACTACAATCCTATAAATGTTTTAAAAAGATAAAATTATATTGAGCACTAACTCAACTTAGAGCACCAACCCCAAATTGTGAAGCACCCACTTGACCAATATTTTAACAAGCACCCACTTGATAGGAAGCTACAACTCCCTTTGTGATTAAGCACCAACTCAATAAAATTTTATTTATGACAATCATCTAACTCATTCATTGTTCAATAAACATATGATGATCATTTCTTTTTTATCTATTTTTTAATCTCAATGCACAGTCTTATTTTTTTACTCACTCACAAATAGGCCTAAAGTTCCTTGTATATATACTATTCTCATTGTCACACACCACTTGGTTAGACACACAATTTCAACCTCTTAGCTTGACCACAAAATAGGTCTTAAGGAAATATTATGAACATGGTTCAATTAAAATTTTAACCCCTTTTGGTCTGCCACAATTCAATGAGGCATTATTTCTCCTTTAGGTCTCATGGAGACCTAATTACATTAGGTGTGTCATCTTAGCACTAAAACATGATCTTCTTGAGCCCATATGGCCTTCTCTAACATTCAAAAATAAACTAAACCACTTAACCAATTGATTCTTCTAACATAATCCATGCTTTATTAGACTTACATCATTCATTCATACCATGAAAGCTCTTTTACGACAAACTACCTTATTATGCCTATGTGACTCAGAAGTCTATTTTACATTAATGAAGATTAAATACCCTTAAAATACTCAATCGTGACAAATGAAACATGAAGATAAATTGTCCACGACCTCAATATCATCACCAAATGCTTAGACACCTTCACTTTGGAAATAGGTGCTTAGGAAACTATTTGAAACTCATTTACATAGAATTGCCAAATCACCTAAAAAATAGGTCATAAAGAAATAGACCTTCATTTCCTGTGTATAAACTTGTCATAACTTTAAATGCATGAAATTGATTCTATGATATCTCTATAACATCGTCAGATATAAAATTCATATGGTCTAATTGTAAATATTGGTTTTGTAAACAAATTTCATGAGCTTATGTCTCACATTCCAAACTGAATTAGACAAGCCATTTTGTGTGT
>JARHVA010002710.1:335000-337500 GCA_037957365.1 Torreya grandis | reverse complement strand
CCTATCCAAATACTGTATTTTATTGATTATACAAGGTTATTAATTTCAATCATAGACAATAGAGAAACATTCTCTTTATTTAGGCTACTTACAATATTTCTCCTTGTTTACAAACCTACATCCATGTTAGTACTAATTAGTGATTCTAGATGGTCTCTCTAAATATTCTTGAGGGGATTTTTAAATATTTTCTTTCCTCAAATTATTATTCTTCCTGATATGAATCTATTGATCCTTTTTAGTTTTTGAAGTCCACATTTTTTGATGCATCCTTTGACTAAAAATGTGGCTTCTTAGAGTAAGTCTCATCAATCTTCATGTTGGTACTTTCCACTATCTTCTAAATTTTTTTATTATAATATTTATAGGCATATATTACTAATGAATAACCCAATAATATTCCTTCATCATACCTTTAATCAACCTTACCTATGCCTTCCTCCTATCTCTTAGTGAATCATTTACTGTTTCACATTAGTATTTTTGCCTCTCCATAGTTCATAGGGGGTTCTATTGCCATTAATCCTTATCTGCCTTGTATTCAAAATGCAGATTATATTGCTCAAAACTTCTCTCTAGTATCCATCATATAATATTGATTCATATAACATAGTCTTTTCCATTTCTTAAAACATTTTATTCTTTCTTTCCACTGCCCCATTCTTCTGAGGTGTCCTAGCTATTGTGAACTATATCCTTATCCCATGACCGTCACAAAAATCATCAAATTAATTGGACCAAAACACTCCTTTTATATCATATCTTTGAAATTTGATCTTTACATTATTTTCATTCTCAAAAAAAGTCTTGAATGCCTTGAACTTATCAAGAACTTTTGAATTTTCTTTCAAGAATGTTACACAGGTAATTCTTGTGTAGTAATTTATGATTAACATGAAATAGCTATCTCATTAAATGCTTTGGATTATTGTGTGTCAGAAAGGATCAATTTGTATTAAATCTAAATGAATTATAGTAGATTACTCCTTAGAATTAAACCTCCTCCATTTTCTCACCATGCTGACATGCCTTGTAAAGTGTATTTATTGGTTTGGTGATTTTAGGCATATTATTTATAAAATTCTTAGAGCTTATCTTAACCAGATTATCAAATTTTAGGTGGCTCAATGTTCTGTACCATAGCCAATATTCATCCATATTGCTCATAAAGCATCTCTCATTCGTTATCTCATTCAAGACTTATATATTGTTCTTAGTCCTCTTAGCATTTGTAACTAGCCTTCTTGATTTGACTCTTCTTATATCACACTCTCTATCATGAAAGGTCAGTGTGTGTCATTATTTTCACATATCATAAACACTAATGAAGTTATGTTTCAATACTTTCACATACAACAAATTCTCTATCATGGTCTTCCCATTATTCAAACTCAAGATACCGTTATCAATAATATGGTAGTTGTGTTATCACAAAATATTACTATCCCCAAAACATTAATTTTTATTGAAATGGACTTGTTATTGTCCCCTATTATGTGGATTGAGCAACCACTATCTATAAACCACTTTTTAGGTGTTCATCTTGGATGTCAAACATAGTATGAGATAGCAATGGATTCCTTTCCTCTATTCTTATATTCCTCCTTCATTTTGTCCATAGGTTCTGCCTTCTAGATCTTCTTATCAATGGTATAACAATATACCTTTTTGTATTAATTGATCTTACTCATATGCCTCATATTTTGATCTCTTACAATATGTCTTCTATGATCACAATTATATTTTAAAATTTTATTTATACTATTAAAATGAACTTTTATCCTATTTTTCCATGAGGAATTAATTTTAACATGAGGTCTACAATCCATAGCTCTATGTACATAGTCATTTCATAAGAAAAAGAAACCATTGAAATAATTCATGTACCTTATTTTTATGATATGAATTGTCTTTTGATGACTGTTGAATGATTCACCTCGACCTTTGTTATCTATTAAAGGATTTATATTATTATTGACTTATTCATGGTTAATTTGGATCTCTTATTTGAGTGTTTATACATGGGCATTCACTCTATTACTACCATCACTTCTTCATAGTCTATTGTCCTCTGAGGTTTGACTCACCTTGTTTTATATGTAGTCTTCTTTGAACCTTAAACCTATCTCATCATGTAGATACTTCTAAATATTTAAAATATCATCAATAATTTTAGTCCTCTTTTCAAAATTTTCATTTCTTTTCAATTCGATTATTGCTTGATCCAATTCTTCCTTCAAAAAATCTATTTCTATTCTAAACATAGTGTATTCTTCCTTCTTGGTCTTAATACATGTAGTGGCAATCTTAGTATGATTTTTAAATTATTTAATACTCTATTTATGTTCATTGGTGTTGTTAATTAGTCTCTATTCAAAGAGATTTATTTGTTCCTCATAATTCTTAACCAATGATCTCAAATTTTGATTCTTCTTTTAAACTTCAACTCCTCTAGAGCACTCACCAATTCTACCTCAAGGTTCACTTTAGCCTCTTCTTC
>JARHVA010002710.1:317500-322500 GCA_037957365.1 Torreya grandis | reverse complement strand
GAGAAAGGGAAAAATGCATTGGGTCAAATAAAAAGGCAACCATATATGTTGAGTGTAACTAGACTCAGCATGCCCCACTTACCACTATAAAAATCATGCCACTATAGATACATCTAGATTAGATATTACAACTTTTCAACATTAAAGTTTTGTAAGAAAAACATGACTGAGTATCTTGGCTGCTATATCTTTAATAAATTTAAATGTAAATTCTATTTAATTTTTAACCTTTTTATAACTTCTAATATGAGAAACTTCTTCAAACTTCAATATCTTCTAGATTTTATTGACATATTTAACTTTTTAATACTTTAAATAATGAAAATGTTTAGTGTCTCATGACATAAAAAGTGGAGTACATGAATTTAATAGATGAAACCATAATTTTTAAGTTTATTTTTGACAACTGACATGAAACTATAGTATTTTTAAATTTTTATATGTTGTATTTAATATGTATTTCCTATTAATGAATCATTTGTATCGAAAGGATAATGAGATAAAATTGAGTGTTGTGAGAGTATGTGTTTAGTAAAAGTTCATACACAAAGTGATTGGTAAATGATTTTTTATTTTCTTTTTATCATGGTATGATACAAAATCTAATATTCTTAGGATCATAAAAAAATTGATGATAGGTAATCTAGATAAAGATTGCGCAAGATATGGTAGTTTATATGTTTGGTGAGAGTGAATAATGTGAATGCCATGTATCTTTAGGATAAAAATAAATAATGCATATAGGTTGATAAAAATAATTTTGACCATTCATTTTCATTATAATTACATAGTAATATTTGAGAATTTAATAAAATAGGCTGAAAATACCACAAATGATACCAAATATTCCCAACATCATTTGAGTGAGTATGGGCAATAGTTGAGGTGGATGTTGAGATGGATATAGTTAGGAATCCATGTCATGTATTATGTTTTAATTTTTAGTGATTTTTATATATTCTGGACCTACTAAAACTTTGTTCTAAATAGTATAATGGTATCTTTAGTGGTATCTGAGTGATGTAACCTAGTTTGTGTTAGATTTTAGTATAGTGTGGCTATTTTAAATCTATGCTTTAGATTTAAAATTAACATTTTTTATGAACACTAAATTGGATGTCTAATGTATTTATTTTTATTTATGATTTGAGGGTGATCTTAAATCATTAAATTTTCATTGATGACATATTATGAAGATTATTTATGGTTTAACCTTATTAGATAAGGAGAGTGCCATCAGTTATGCTACAAAATAGGTAGATATAGGTAACTTAAACCTAATGGCATATGCCATGCATATGATGACATGAGTAGCTTATCAATTATATTCGAATACATAAATCTTTTACATTACCACATGTGAAATGATGGTATCCTTTGAGGATATGTGATGTATATTACTCGTTCAAATTATTGCTCTCTAAGTTGTGTAGAGACAATAGTGAGCATTAATGATTCATATATATATATATATATATATATATATATATATATATCTATGTGTGTGTGTGTGTGTGTGTGTGTGTGTGTGTGTGTGTGTGTGTGTGTGTGTGTGTGTGTGTGTGTGTATGAATAGACATGATATTGGGAGAGGGTATGGTGTATGGGATTCCAAAAATATTCATTAGAAACTATTTTTATAGGATTATCATGGCTGAAAATATTTATTCATAGACTAATAGCTACCTTTCTAGCCATTGATGGTGGAGATGTAGCCATTTCATATAACAAGTCTGACATTTGTTGGAAGATAGATGAACATAGGGATATATATTGGTTGGGATGCACCATGTCGGCTTATTTATAAAAGGATTTACGCAAATTCATTTAAGAGGGTTATAGTTAAAGATTGGATTATAAATTTGGTAAAAAAATTGGAATATGAGCATAAATCATTGATTAGGAATGTTGGGATTCCATTAGCTTCATGCACACATCCAACAATTACTGCTTGCTAATGGGTGAACATATGACATATTAGTTAGTGAAAAATAATGGATTTCCATTTATGGTATATGAATTAACATGTTCTAACATTTTATAAAGGTTGAATCATGGACTTGAGAGCTAGAGGAAGGATGTTATGGAGCTAAAATAGATTCAATTCAATTGTTAGATCTATGACCATCTTTTTAATATATGAGTGGTTTCTCATGGGTTAAGTGACTCATCATTATTTTAATAAGGATAAAGGGTATATTTTTTAGAAAAATTAGGGACCCTTACCCTAAGAGAGAATCATAGTATTAAGTCTATACTTTGTTTGATAGTAAATGATATCTAGGGAACAGCTAAGATGCAATGATAAAATGGTCTAGAGTTCTTAACTTTTCAAACAATCACTGCTATCCAAACTATAAAAATAAATAAATAAATAAAATTGGAATCTCCCATGAGTTTTTATTTGTTAGATTTGAGAGACATTGTCAAGGGTTTCAAACCCTATTTACCTTTGCCTTTATTTGAATGACTAACAATTTTATATTCTCTTTCATCCTTAGGATTTAGAAATAAAGGAATGGAGATATCCAAAAAATATTATTAATTATGTGTTTTCACCAAGTCAACACTCCTTGTCTTTCTAATGGAGACTAGGCTATTTGATCTGCTCTAAACTCTTTAATTTCATTAGTCCTCTCCAATAACACAACAACCCCCCCTCCATGATATTTTCTTCAAAACATAGAGTTTCATGGTTTTGTTCCTCTTCTTCTATATGGATCTTTGATTCCAAACCCTCATTATCACTTTCACTATCCTCTATTACTGGAACCATATTATGTCCAATTTCTACTTTTTCCCACCATGATACCCTATTTCAAGATTCCATATTCCAAAAAAAATTCTACACCTAAAAGTGTTACGTTTAAAATCAAGGGATTGCATCCATTTTTTCTCCCCCACCTGCAATTCTAATTGAGAAGCTAAATCTTTATTAAAATACACATATGCCAAAATACAGGCATATGTGGAATGTCTGATAATAGTAGTTAATTTTTTAGTGGTCTAATAATTTCTTATTATATTTATAATGGATGAGAACACCACATCATCCTAGAATTGGTAAGGAAGATTTGGAATCCTAATAAAAATTGGTTTGAAATTAAAGTTTTCAATTTGAGAATTAAAATTTTGATTCAATGTTTTAGCAATAGAGTGTGTTTATCCCATTCACAAATCATGTCATTAAAAGTAGCCTCTGTATATTCTCTAGAATTTAAAAAATAAAAATAAAAAAAACCTCAAAAATAAGGGTGAATATGAATTTTACCTTCCACCTTATATTGCCATCTAGTTTAGATCCACTCATTTAATGCTACCAAGTTCATCCATAACCCTTCAAAATTACAAATAAGTGCCTATGTTGATAACCATTCTTCCCTTATGGTAATAACTTTTATCTCTTGCTTATCAAGAAAAAATACAGGGGTATCCTTGTCTAGAATCATATGGGAGATTTTACATCTTCTCATAACTTCTACAAATAATATTCCACCAGATACCTACCCTATTTTCTAACCTCTAAAATTATACTATAATTTTTACTTTAAAATCATTAGATCTACCTCCCCTATTTCCATCCTCCTATTGTCTCATCCTGATTCACCAAACCCTGATTACTCCAAGGATACAAAATACCTATGCATCTTAATGATTGATCAATTACCTCAAATTTGAGCTTACCTTTTGTCAACCTTTGGTCTATGTTAAAATTATCTCTAGTTAGCTGAAATGGCCTTACCACCTCCTTTCTTCCAAAGCTGATAACTCTCTTTTCAACTAAAAACATTGATAGATCCCTCTATTATGTATGTTAGAAAAATAAAATTTAGGAATGGCATAAAACCTATATTCAACCTTCATTACTATGGTTATATATACCTCTACCAATCCATCCATCATCATGGGTAAGGACATTATCAGTGAGACATTTACCTATGAACCCTCACCAATATCTACTTCAAATTCATCACCATTAGGATTACATATTTTTATTGTAACACCCATCATGATTTTGATCACCATTAATGTCATTCTAGTGAATCATCACATTGGATTAGTTTATGGAGTGCCATTATTGATGTGTTTTTTGATTGATTTATTACAATGCCTTTTCAAAAGAGGGAGAGAGATTGAAATTCGATGGATGAGATAGATCCCATTCTATTTGATGAGAGATGAAATATTAAATATCTTAGACATAGATGATCTAGGATGTACTAGTGAGTATATGTGGTGGTGAGACCAACATAATTGGGATTCATGCTTCCAAATGCATAAGTAGGAGATCCAATAACATCTATACACAATTTTGATGGGTAGTAGGTGGTATGTAAATGTGTTGTATAATTTAGAAATATATTTTTGGCTTAATTTTTGTATTTTATAATATTTTTTTTATTATTGTAGGAAGTGATGAATACTAATCTCTTATCATAGATTACATATTATGTGTTAATGTGACCTATGTCTGATAGTGTTTTGCATGAGTGGATAGTGGAGAGAGCGTAGGTACCATGGACAGATGCTCCTTTGTTTAATGGTGCTAGTATTGTGGAAACCACATATGTCTAAGTAGTCAATACATTAAATGAAATGATCGTAGTTGATAATTTTTTGATTGAGTGAGATAAAATATAATAAGGGATTACTCAACAATAAATGCCTCCCCTTGAATGCACATTAGATTTAGGTGAATTTAGTTATATGGAGTATTTTTACATTAAGTTTATAACATGACCATTGAATACATTTTTGAATTATATGAGGCTAAGGATAAGAGGAGGTGTAGATTTAGGTCATAAGATGGATGTAGTACCTTAACCTCTTAAGCACTACTATTAGATTATAAAGATATACATAATGATATTAATTATGATTTAGTTATTCAAGGCCAAGGTTTTATTATTGATTATCATGTGAAATGTATGAATACTCTATATATATATATATATATATATATATATGGTAATTTTATTTATACATATATATGTTTAGTC
>JARHVA010002710.1:307500-312500 GCA_037957365.1 Torreya grandis | reverse complement strand
GGACAACTCAGCATGAGGTGAACAAGGTCATAGTTTGGAATTTTACTAATACTATGACCATGTATATATTTATTTTATTATTGATTTTTTTATTTAAATCTATGAGACTAGTTTTGAACACCGACTATAGATCTCTGTGTGTGGTTATGCCTCATGGAAGACCTAAAAATATCAAATGCTAGTCTTAAACATGCACTAGATATCTATGAGATAATACAATTGAATAAAAATGGGCTAGTAAGGATAATCAAGTTGGCATTTAAAACCTCTTTAAACTAAGCATTATCAACATATATCAAAGATGCCTTAGGATGGTGTAGTTATCCCTACTAAATTTTTATGTGAAATCATAAATGCAATGTTATATGTTTTTTTCCCTATGATCACCCTTGACACAATAAGACTAATGATGTATTTAACTTTTAAAATATATATATATATATATATATATATATATATATATATATATATATATATATATATATATATATATATATATATATATATATAATATTATGGATTTGTATGACCTTTTATGATAATAGAAATCAGAGTTAGCAATCCATAATACGCTTAATTATTAGAGGTCTTGAATTAAAATTATAGACTAATTTTCAATTATGGAGGCCAACTAGAATTGACCAAAGGTAATAAAATATATTATTTAGAATGTATAAATTTCAAATTCTTCCCCAATTTATGCTTAAATAAGTGTGCATTACCTAGACAAGGTTTCATTATGACCTTATCTATGAGGTCACCTTGTCTGAAAGACTGATAGAAAATAGATAAAGACATAGAATGGGACTAGGGAACCCCAAGTTAGATTTGAAAATGTGAAACAAAAATATAAAAGATATGAAAATAAAAAATAAAAGAGTGAAGGTTATTATGTAGAATGGACCATGCCAATAAGTAATTTATTCATTAACAATAGTCTAAATAAGTAGATTTACATTAAATGCATGTTTTGGATTGTATTTAGTAAAACGTTGATGTCTAAAGGTGAGTTTTATCATTTTCTACCTCATATAATATGCCTTTTTAATTAATTAATCTCTTTCGTAATTCAAGGATAGAAATCTTAGCATAGGTATTTTTTAAATGATTAATGATGGCATGCCCTTTGGCTGGATTATAAGGTATCATGGAAGATGGAGGATGAATAATAAAATGTTAACTAAATCCATCCTATCATACATGATGATTCACACTCCCTATTCTTTTAGATATAATATGGACCATTGAATTCTACATAAGCCCATCGTGAATAATGGGGAAAAAATGGTAGGCAGTGGTATGGTAGCTGACATTAATTTGAGTTTTGGGGAAAGGTGGAATATGCATTCCATATTCAATCTATTGGTAAAATTAATCATCTAACATTGGATTTAAAATAATATTAAGTAATTAAGGTTAAAGATTATTAATTATTAAATTTGACCTTAAAACAATCACATCATGATTTAAGCCATATAATTACATAGTTGTAAATTTTAAAAGGTAAATTGAAACAACATTTTATGATTGTAATCAGAGCTTAGGTTACAAAATAGAAGTTATGTAATCCATTATATACATGTATAATTTTCAAATGAAGAAAAATTAGAAATCATATATAAGAAAATATCTAGATTCAAATATTTGAAGCCCTAGAACTGTTTATGAAACCCTAAGGGTAGGGCAGAATTTCATGTTATCAATATTTAAACAAGTAAAATGTTTATCTTTAAATATATAATGTTGATTAATTTATATTTATAAATATATTAAAATTAATAATTAATCTAAATACTATTTTTTTATATGATTAAATGTTTAAACTCACAATAATTATAAATGACTAATAAATTTAGATATTTACATTATTTTTGGTTTTTAAAGGTATGACACTATGTGTATGCATCAATAAGGTTTCCAAGTACACTTTGAGTCTCTCAAATTATGAATTCGATGTACATAACCAATAATATAAAATGTTAATGTGTAGACACATGACCCAAAAAGTATTTGTCTTATTATGGGTTCACTTGTGTGGACTACGCATCTATATATTTGTATAGACCCTTGTGTCTTCTTGTAATATGTATTTTTGCATGATTCATCGGTTTTTTTTGTGCATAATATCAAAAATTATATCTCCTTTTCAAAAAAATAAAAAATACTTTTGACATGATATTTGGGATTACAAAGGGGAAAGAAGGTGGGTGAGCTAACCTCGACTGCTCTCTAATGAATGGATTAGTTTTTCCTATATATTTAATACTCCAAATAAGGATGTCAAATTACATTTAGTTCTACATTTTACATGTACAAGTAAAATATTTTTACTTATTTAATGCAACTAATAATTTATATTTTTACAATTGATAAATAAAAAACATTACATGGATTAGGTTTTTATGAATTGGCTAGGTCAATCTCCTTATGAGTAGTTTTTAAATTTCAATGTTTAGGCCAAACCCCTTGAATGTGGAAGTGAAAAAATAGGGTTTCTTAGTGTCTGATTCACAATGTTAGATTATAAAATATAATTAGAAATATTATGTATTAATACAATACATTTGTGTACTTTATCATTCCTTCGACATGTGAAAGATATGAACTAACCCATAATTATGGTTTGAATTCAAAAAAATATCATTTCATGGTGTGATCATGGGTTCTTTATATTTATACAATAAATCTCTAAAATTATTTGAGTCTAATGAAATTGTATGAAAGGAAATAATATATATCTAATGATATAGATATATGATGAAAAGTCCTTCTCAGTAATAGGCCTTTTATAGCCTTGCCTCATGAGGGGTGTCATCCACTCAAAAAATATTCTGGAAAATAAATTTGCATGTCTCTCTAGGAAAACCTACTCCCCACCTAGCAGAGGTTCATACTCTGTTGAAGCTACAGTAAAAGCTTCATTCTCAATAGGAACGTACCCTGAATAAGGGACCAAATTGGGAACGTAAAATAGAAACAATATGCAAAATACAGCCTAGCATAATATTTCACTGATATACAAAAATAGAATAGACTTGTCATAGTAGTCTTTCAGAGTGAGGACAAATTTGAAAAATGTAGATTCTCCAATGAGGACATAAATGACTCCAAACTGGATATACCAGTGAAACTCCCTTATATAGACTTTAGTTTCAATGCAGAGTAATGCCAGCATAACACACCAAGTGACACTTTCAACTAGCAATGTTACAAACTCAAATGGTGCAAGGGAACCCTATTGTGAAAAAAAACCACCTCTACAATTTCTCTAACAATTGTTTATATTAATGCATCTTATTCATGTGCTGTCTATTACACAGCCACACCCTTATCTGAATATGAAACAATAGGAACTTGTTTGAAAGTGGCCCTTATCCACCTTGGCACTACTTTGATTAAGCTTGTCTACCTTGCAACATTCCTCCAAGTATCAGATGATGACAATTGTGATCCATACCAGGAACTGCTGAAGGCATTCATAGGATTCATAGTTGTGACTGGTTTGTATTTTGCACTCACATAATTAACACACAAAAATATTTCATAGAATCACAATTCCAAGCGATTGGTCTTTGGGTAGCTACTCTGAAACAACTGATCTTCATTGTGTAGAACATAAGCATTCAAATCAGCATTGCAGGATATAATTATCGGCTGCCCAAACACATGGGACGTGAAAATCTTGTTGAATCGTTTGCAATGGTTTTGAAGAAATGTGCCTGGGGAGACCATGGGGAATGCACACTCAATCTATTTACATGGATACAGATTTAGGTGCTCTCATTTATCCACAGGGACTAGATGGTGCGGCCTAGAAGTGGACCCCTGACCTCAATATATTTTGGTGAATATCAAAACACTGGCCTGAGGCTCGAACTTCACAACATATCAAATGGCCTGGTTGTCATCTTGTGATGAATGGCTCTTAGCACTTTCACGAAGAAGGATCTCATCACCAAACTGCACTGAAGAACAATAATACAGACAGGGAATGAAACTCTATTTTAGTGCCATTACTAAAATGATTTCGAATGGCATCATTGTTTGTATTGAAAAACAAGCTTGCAAGATCATTATAGTGACTGGATCACACTAGAACGTTTAGGAATTTGTAGGACATGATTCATCCAATCATATGGGGTGAGATGTACATTTAGGAAGCCATGGTAGTCCAAAGGCGCAACAAGAGGTAATAATAGACACAATGCAAGTAAGAGCCACCTTGAACACAGGACCCCTCTCGTTTATGAAAAATCTATGCAAATCTGGTTGTCAAAACATTATATTTATTATATCCACCTTTCTCTACATTCTTCTTTCCTTCTACGTACCTCTCCTCTATCCTCCTCCTTCTCTTCTCCCTCTCTGCGTCCTGACTCTTCTTTCTTCTCCTCTATATTTAATTTTTCTTGTTTTGCTATATTTTGGGATTAAAAACCTCCTCCAAACCTCTACGCCAAACTTGGCTCAAGGAAAAAAAAATACAATTTTTCAATTACAACAACATACTAAGGTTGAAACCATTTCAACCATTCCTCCATTATTCCCTCAACAGCCCCAACTATCTCCTTTTTACTTTTACTAATTACAATTTCTCCTTAATTTTAACGTTTTAGAGGAAAATACAATAAATTCAAATTTCAATTTAATCATGACCATGTCTTTCCAAGACGTATGTAGATGCTCCTGCATCAATATATTATAAGTATGATAATGTATAGTTTAGACAAATTTCCTATAGATGATTACTAGACAATCAGGTAGGTTACCACTATGTAAATAATGTGGGTGGGAGAAAAGGGTGTAAATGCATCATGTAATGCCCAATATTTATGTATTTAAATATTGAGATTAATAATTTTATAATGCTAAAATATAGTGTCTAAAACTAGAATTAAAATTGGGAGTACCCACCATTTTTAATAAATTAAGTTTTGATTACATAGTATACCTACACTATATATTATGAACAATGACCACCTTAAGAAATACATTCCAAC
>JARHVA010002710.1:270000-295000 GCA_037957365.1 Torreya grandis | reverse complement strand
TCAATTGATTTCTCAAGGATTTTGACTAGACAACTTCTATTATTTTTCCTTCCAACTACTTTCTCTTCTTATAATTACCAATTATGTCACAAATATGACATGATGCATCATTTTAAAAAGATCATATATTTATGGCCTATCATATCTTGATTGGAAAAATACACTTTCCATTTTTGAAATGACCCCTTTTATCATACCCTTTCTTTTTAGGACACCTTCAATTTGTATACAAAATCTTTCTCCAAGGATGGATAAATATGACATTTTCCAACATAAATATAACCCTATTCATATAATAATAAAGTAAAAAATACCTTAATTTATTGTGTTGTTGTCTCTGATCCTTAAGATTTCACTTATCCTATAATTATTATAACACATGAATTAATTTAGGAGCACATTCAACATAGTGCCATCACCAATTTCTTTTCTTTGTACCTTGAAAAGACACCATCACTAGTTTTCAACTTCCCATTTTCTAATTTTTTTTTTTTTTTTTAACTTTTCAAAAATTTGAGACAATGATTTCATTTTATGGTTTTCAATACATATACTTTATTGATAAGATGATTTCAATTTCTATTTTTCAATCCTCCCACTCAATTAGGAACCAATCCTTATGCTTTGACTATGATGGAAGAACAAGGTTATACCTCATAAACAAATTCATCTTTAGACTATATATATATATATATATATGTGTGTATATATATATATATATATATATATATATATATATATATATATATATATGTATGTATATATATATATATATATATATAATTTACTCCTTGCTTAGGTGTTATTGATAGAGTATTATGCTATCCCTATTGATTAAGAGTGTCATCTTGTTTCCATCTATAGGAAAAATTTGAACTGACCAAATGTTAAATATCTTCTCTATCTATGAGGGTCCTAACCATCTAGTCTTGAGATTCCCTTTCAAGTATTCAAACTTATAATCAAATAAAAAAGCCTCGAATCCCTATTTGAATCTTCTTTCCTTGATATCGGTTTTATGCCAGTTATTTTATTGATGTTATATAAGTTATGTCCACTTCAAGGCTTCTATTCTCATCTCATCCAATTGATTGAGATGAATAATTCTCACTCTTTATGGCCACTTCTACTACTCTTATTTATGTTTGTAATTAAAATTCTATGGGGATTTGAGATGTCTTTAGATATGTAAGTTCATAAGGTGATAGTCATGTGTTATATTTCAATTTGTTATTGTAAACCCATATTTGTTTAGGTAGTTTAATTTTCCAATCCTTTTTACTGATGCTAGGTATCTTAGTCAAGGTGTTCTCTAACTCTATATGTTTAACCTCAACATGTCAATTGGCATGTGGATGATATGGAGATTAATTCTGATATTTGATTTGGTAGTGATATCATTAGGATTTAATCATATTAACCATGAATTGTGGGAAATTTTTAGATACTATGGCTCATGGATCTCTAAACCATTTCATATTTTTTTAATACAAAAAATTGGTGACTACATCTTCTCCTAAAAATAGGAGAGGAAACTTCTACCCATTTGTTGACATTATCTATTAAAATAAGTAAATATTCATTCCATTAAGATGGTGTATCAATAGAGACACCAAAATCAAGGACCAATCTCTTAGAATTTCCTAGAACCCCTTGTGTATGAAGAGATATTTCATTAGATAATGTGATTTTTCCCATACTTTGGCAAGGATCACATTGCCATACATATCACTTTGCATTCTTCTAAATTAAAGGCCAATTATACCTAGGCCCAAGGATCTTATATATAGTTATACTAGCTGAGTAATGGCATCCTTAAGGTTCATATGAGAATGCATTATGATGTCATAAGTCTCATATTATCTCATGCACATGTAGAATGCATGTCATGACCAAACTTAAGCATAACATTCTTAAGACATTTAAAATGAAAAATATCTATAACCAATCATTTATTTTCATTATGGATAACTTTATAAAGAAACTTCCCAAAGGCCATGCAATTTTTTTATTGTCCTGATCTTATGGGACTACCCTTATCTGATTTAAACCTTTAAACTCGTCTATAAAGGATAAATACTTATTACTAGATAGATTATATAACACATGGTCTATCAAATGTAGGGGAAAGTAATCTCTCATGGTGGATTTATTAAATTATTTGTAGTCTATATGTATTCTCTACTTGTCATTATTATTGGGTATTATTACATGTGGCAAGATCCACTGACTATCTAATATGGTGTAAATGAATCCCACTTGTAATAGCTTTCTTTATCTATTATTTAACTATGTATGTTTAAAATATGTTAATTCTAGATTGAGGTTTTCTAACTAATAAAACGTTTTCATTATATATGTGATGAGTGGACATAATTGGTTGGATTCCCTTTATGTAAACATAATTCCATGCAAACACTTTTTTTATGGTTCTTCAATATTTCAAAAACCTTAGTTTCTTATTTATCTTCCAACCAACTATATATGTTTAAGATTATTCCAATTTAAATAGTTATTTGGTTAGTTTCTATGTAGATGGAGTTAACCTACCTAAATTGTTTCACCATAGAGTTTAGAGACAAGGGATGTGGTTACATATTATAGAAACTAGTGATATATTTACAAAAACTCTCCCTATATGAAATTATTTCTACGTAGTGATGTGATAAATGGTTGTATTAGCATATGTGTCACTAGGATTGGATGAGCTAATTAGTTGTCCTAATGAGGACGTAATCTCATACTCTAGAACTAGTTTATCAGACATTAAAGCTTCATTAATAGAATATGGGGTTAGATTGATAACCTCTGGATTTAGAATATCAAATTCTGAAATGAGTATAATAGACTCCAAAACTAGACTGACAGACTCCAAAGTTAGATCAATATATTTTAGATCTAGTTTGTTACCCTTTACATCTATATTGTAAAACCTCAAATCTAGATTAGGCACTTCAAAATTCCTCATTAGTTATTATTCTAACTTATTGACAGGATTATTAGTTTCTACCATGGCTGATGAGGAGAGACTATTATTTCTTCAATCAAGTTCATCAACCCTTAAGTGATTTACATGATATGCAAAAGGTTTTATAGGTGGATACAAATAAATCAATTTTATCTTTATTCCATTTTAAATGGTTGTGTCTCCTAGCTTATTATCCATTAATGCCTTAATTATAGCTAAAAAAGTATCCCTAATATTAATGGGTATCTAATTTTTTCACTCTTAGGATGGAGTGTCATAAAATATATGAAATATTCAAAATATTCCACTATCATAGAGATAATTTCTATGATTCTTTATGGTTTAGTAATAGATTGAAATTTCATTTATAAGACTATGGAAGTATATTTCACCTCTATAATAGACACATATTATAGATTTTCTAACATCATCACATTGATGGTAGGTCCTAAATCCATAAGTACATTGGGTATGTCTTTCCTTCTTGTGGTTATAGTAGTAAAATCACTTCCAAGATCCCCATACATAGATATAAAGTTTTTTCCTACCAATAAATTAAAATGTTTTCCATCCTCCTATATAGTTTTAGGTTATTATTATTACCTTCTTGGAGGTTTTATACACAAACACTTAATGAATCTATTGGGTTATAGTAAATGTCTTTGTAGAAACTGAATTTCAATGTTTAATTTTATTAACTCTTAAACTAGGTTAGATTCAATATTATTTCTAACTTCATAAAGTCATTCTATAAAATGAATGGTTAAAGGAAGTATAATGGTTTATTGAGGCCTTTATTTTTCCTTATTAGGTTTCTCCTTGGTTGTATCAACAAGAAGGTTTGGTTTTTTGAATAGGACTTTAGTTAATGTAATTGGAGGATTTTTTAATGTATTTCATGACCTTAAGTATAAATTATGACAATCAATAGCACCAACCACTATGATTTCTTCTTGTGAAATTACATAGACAAGAGTTTCAATTTTATTATTTGGGTTTATTACTACTTGAGTAGGTAATTGTGGCTAAATCATTTAATTTTTTTGTGTTGTTTAAGTGGTAGGGGGAGGAATTAATACTTGTTGTTGTGATAACTTCATCTATTTTTTAATGTTTTTATGGGGTACTCATTATTAGTTTGCCCATGGTTTTGGGTTAGGCTAGGGCATCCAAGGGTGCTGGTCAGACTAGGGTATCTATGCTTATGATTTCCTTAATATATTATCCATGGTGTGGGTCCCCATGCCTATAGATGTTCTTATCTAATCCATGGTATCATCCATTGGATATAAGGATCCATAAGACAAAAATGGCTTTGATTTTGATAATGAGGAAACTTGTTTCCCTATCCTTTTATGAATTTGATCTCTTATATTGGTTAAGTTGATTTATTTTTTATTTTTTTAGGGGTAGGTATGAGGGAAAAATTATTGATATATTGGTTTTTTCAACCACATATCCTATGCATAACAATTTTGTCCAAATGGTAATCTTGAAGAGTGCGTTTCTACCTACATTTAAGCTAGTACACGGATAGTGGCCTAGTTGTAGCATTGGATTTGGATTACAAGTCATATACCATACTATTAAATTTTAGTAAAATATCTAAATTGAGGTTGTATAATTATTCCATGAGTTTTGCTACACCATAACCACTCTTCCCTATTTTTATATTTCTAACAGTCCCTCTTGTTCTTGAGCAATTCCTAAGTTGTTTAGCTATGTAATTGAGACCAAGTTTTTTTATGCTTCTTTTCCCATTAGGTTCAGATTTTTCTTGGAATCATCATCTAATCCTTTTAAGAAAACTACTTTTATTAGATATTCTTCTAAATGATATACACATATTCTATGTGTGAAATGGAAGTAGTCAAGATTATCCTCAAAATTCTCATCTTCTTTCTGTTTTATGTGGAAGAATTCCTCTTTTATATCCCTCACTCTACATTAATTCTAATACTTATCCAAGAATCCATTGTACATGTTAGCCCATCAGTTAGTGTAATTTGGTTGTAAACCCATAAACCATATCACAAATGAATCCTTAAGTGTAGAAAGGATCAATATTAGTTTGTGATTGTTAGTTGTGTAGTCATATGTTTGACAAAAGACCTTGAATTCAAATAGAAATTGATCAAGATATTTTTTAGACAATCCCATAAAACCTATAAGTGTGGATTGAGATACATTTTTTATTTATGCATTATCATCCTCATCTAAGAAAATGTGATAGGTAAAGGTTTTTATTGGTAGATTACCCCTATTTTATGCATTTCCACCAAGATTTTGTACATATATTATGTTCTCTCACATTCATTTCCAATCAATATTATAGATGGTTTTCCTATAATCATGAGTTCTTATAAGTGTCTAGGAGGCTACTTGACTAGTACTCACTAATGTGGTTTAAATGTTCTTTAGCCTCAATCCTCATTAGAATGATGCACCTAATTTTGGACAATAATCATAAGGTTTAAGTATGGATAAATCTATATCAATAGTTATAGAAGTCCTTTTGATATCTTCTTAAAAAATTTCCACTTCCTATAAGTATGTTGTTATTTGAAAACTTGTGGTATCCTTCTGAGGGTTTTTTGGAATGAATCTACCTTGTGAGTCTCTATTTCTACACATATATCTATGATGAATTTAAGGAAGATGTTTTTTATATTAGTTTGTCATCTATGTCTTAGTAAAAACTAAAATTTTCTTCCTGATGGTACTAAAAATAATTGGTGTCATCAACCCATTTCATTGATGTCATTATTACCATGGATAGTTTCCAATGGTTACATATTAGAAGGCATGTAATTTATTGATAACAATTATGATTTGGGGTATTTTATAGACCAAATAAGTGTAATGTCTTTGATAAAATCGACCCAAATTAAAAAATATCTAATTACTTTGAAATAAACACAATTTATAAAATTATAATGTTGAAAAGTAAGCACTTTTGCTTATAAAGAAACATACTTTGTTGTCAAGTAAATAGATTTAATAAACCAACACACTCTACTTATCAATGCTTGCACTCTTTAAACTATTTTTTAAATTAAAATGATTTTAAATGAAATGATTTTTAGAATAGGAAAATGATGGAAAAAATATGTAAACAATAGCTTTAAGTGAACATAGATAAATAAAAAGACCTACAATAGCTTTAATGGATTATATGTGTTTTGGTGGAAGGTCTATGATTTTTTTTAGGGATTTGGGATAATTTTTTCTTGTAGTGGGTAAATCTCTATATGAAAGTACAACATCAGAAAATTTATTATGGAAAAACTTTATAATTATTGTTACACTATGTTTTAATGTTTTCAAACATCAAGTTCAAACTATAGAGTAACAACTATCTCAACAACTTCTAAAAATTCTAAGAGATGTCAATCCAACCATTAAATATTGATTATCATTGATGATTAGAACTGATGTTTCACTTGAAAGGAGTTTTATAATGAACATATATATTTTATTTGTAATAAATGATACTTCGCTTCATTTGGATATGTTTGTTGCATTATATATAAGCCAATACCAACAATCCCTAAACCACCTACATATTTAATGGTTCTATTTGATAACTACACATGTATTCCTTTCTTTGAGGTAACTCCAACATTAATTCTAATCACTCCTATTGAAATGGATTGCATGTGTCTGTTAACTTTAAAATTGTCTAGTGAATTAACAATCCACAAATCATAAGGCTTAACACTTAAAAAATTTACAATTGATATAAGACTTACAAAAAGATAAGGTTTGATATTTATTTCTATATTACATGCCAAGTCATTACATAGATTGAGGATATTATTTCCTTTCACATATGAAAGGTTTGAGATATTGAATAATGGAAAAAGAGTAGGTGTAAAGAAAAGAGGAAGAACAAAGACTTAAATTGTTAGAGGATCAAATATTCACAATTTTAATATCATAAACATATTGTTTGAATATTGTACAAATAGTGTATTGCTCTCTATATAAAATTTGAATATCACACACACACACACACACACACACACACACACACACACACACACACACACACACACACACACACACACACACACACACACACACACACACACACACACACACACACACACACACACACACACACACACACACACACACACACACACACACACACACACACACACACACACACACACACACACACACACAAACAAGTTTAGATGTTTTTATGTTTATATAAGTTAAAGAAACCACAACTATAATATAAACACTCTTAAAATATATAAATTATAACTAATATAAACATAAAAAAGTACAACACAAGAATCCTATCTCCTTTAGGGAGTGGTCCCTTGCTCTTTCTTAAAAAAGGATATATATCACACTTAATCTTTTAGTAATATTCTAAGATTCATTAATTCTGGAAAGAAAGATCATGCTTTGGGAAAAAAAACTATCTTCTCTAATTTGTCTTCTTTTCTAATAATAACATTATTTTTCTCTAACCTAATACTGAACTAGTGGTAAGTTGTTATTCTTATGCAATGTGCTTAAAACTGTTGACTAAAAAAAGCTAGTAAACTAGGAATATTATAGCTAAAATCTAACTTATTTTCAAACTATAAAAATGGATCAAATAATCTCCCACATTTTAGTGTGAAATGGTGGAAGATATTTCATAATTTCATGCATGGTTCTAATGGGTTATAATTCCTTTGTGATTTATGAAATGTTCATAACTAGCAACCCAAAATCCCATAATACTTATAATGGTGCTCTTTACAAAAAATTACTATAATTATCATGTTTAAAAATAGATTGTTATATAAGGTAAGTATTTTTATGACCCACGACTATCTTGAAAAGGTCATGGCCATTCTATGTCAAATTTATATAACATTGTATGATAATAGAAATTCCTTGCACAAGCTTTAAATATGACTAGGGTGTTTTTTATAACACACCAACTAAAATTTGTAACTTGGTTGTTGAACTCCAAAACTCACCTATTCAACTTTGGTACTCACCTATTGAATTTTAAATCTTACTTAATATAATCTATAACTTAATTTTTATACTTTGGAAATCAAATATTGCATTATATATCTTTCCTAGTAAACTTCGTAACATTATTTTTATAATCTAAAGCTTAACTATTAAACTCTAAAACCTCATTAAATCATTTGGATGTATGTCACACTTGTCTTGAAATGAATTATTACTTTCCACAAGATAATATCATTCAATCATAGTGTGTTTATATATCATGTACATTTAAAACTCATGTATAACCATGTAAATTTCTTAAACAGTGGTATAAACAATTAACATTGACTCAACCATGTGATAATAAGGATATAATTACTCATTGTCTACATTAGACAAGAAATAAGTCATAAATTCGTATCAAATCCATTTCAATAATGTTAATTAAGTGGGGATAGCATGCTTTTTTCTTATACATAATGAATGTTATAATGGAAGCACAACATGACAAAGTAGATTTGTATTGCATGTATACTTTTTTGCCCTAAAATACTTGAAAATATATTATATAATATTTTATTAATGCATTGTAACAAATGAACATATTTTATTGATAGTAGATAACGAATATTATATCTATATAATCATCTTATCAAAGATAATAAAACATCAAATATATTAATAGAATTTTTTGATAAAAACACTATTATGATACAGATTAATAATTTTTCATGGTTATAATTAGGGATGAATTTTTTTTTTTTTTAAAAAGAACATTAATAACCATATCAATTACTTGTGAACTCATGGTTGCAAGGTGCATCGTGGAACTTGTATTTTCTAAACTAACATTTTGATATCTATCTCACTTTTGAAAACATTTCCCTTCTAATCAACAACTCTCTATCAGTAAACCAACAAAATTTCCTTGTGTCCAATAAATCCTCCGATTACCCAACCATATTTCCACATTTTATATCACTTCATAAGCCATATATTTCACATGGTTTCTCAACTATTATCAACTATAATTTAACATGATTACCACCAATTGATAGCTAATGTATCATGTTATTTTCTATGCTGAGTTTATTATTCCATCCTCATCATCATTTATCAATTTCAATTTGGGGTAAGATATCTAGGTGGTCACTTTCATCATTCACCTACAACAAAACCATAATGAGTTTTATAGTTATAATGTTGAAACTTAATTACTTCAATCATTTGATTGAATAACTTATGAAAATGGCAAAAATGGAGTCTATTGCCAATATGAGCCATGCTTTATTAAATTGGGCATTGGTACCAATGGCACTTAGTTGTAAATGGAAACACCTATCCAAATTTGGGATAAACATACCTAATTTGGTTGGAATGTACACTAAGGTTAAGACAATACTCACATTTATGTTTTATATATCTATACACCTATAATAAAATGTTTCATTCAATATTGTGTGTTAAACACATGGGTAGTTACTCTAAGAAAGGTGAGCTATTTTAGAAACACATACAACTCTCTAAATAATACATATTCATAAGAATCATTATCATGATAACTATGCTACATTTTATGTTCAATTTATAGTGACATTTTGTGCATGTCAACTATTGGTTCAAGTTTGTATGTAAAGCAACATCTTCATCTATTTTGATCCTTATTAAAACAAATTCAAGTGACTTCATGTATTCTTAATTATTTTGATTTATTTTTTTAATATGTTTCCATTTTACCTACATGATTTATGTCTTTCTTTCTAATTAATATTTTACCATTTATTTTCCCTTGGATTTAGTAGCCTGTAGAATTCTTACTATATATTTTGGGTCCTTATTCACTCCTTAAATTATTCCTTTTGATGTTTGGATATGTAGTTGTTTGTATTTTATTTGGTTATCTTTTATTAGTTTTTTTATTGATAATTTCCTAATTGAAACATAACATGCACGCACACACATGTGCACGCATGCACGCACACACACATGCACACACACACACACACACACACACACACACACACACACACACACACACACACACACACACACACACACACACACACACACACACACACACACACACACACACACACACACACACACACACACACACAGACACACACACACACACACACACACACACACACACACACACACACACACACACACACACAAAACACTCACACACACACACTCACACACACACACACACAACCTCTTATAATCATTTCAAAACCAAGTATCAACATGCATATCTAAGAGTTAAATTATATCCAAACATCATAGTCATTTATTTCCACTCTTAGGGATTTGTAATAGATACTAATTCTGATTTATACCAAAATAATGACAACAAAATATTCATGTAAGTACACTTCACATATGGAGTGAATACAAAGCCCATACTAATAGTTAAACTATTATGCAAAAGAGAACTAAATTTACATTGGTTGCAACTATGTGGGATATGTAGATATAAATCCTTGTTGACTTCTCAGAGTTACAAAATTACACGTGTTTTTCTATTCCTCTTGCTTCTTTTGAGATAAATTACATCAAACATGAAAAATAATACAAATCTAACATTTCATCCACATATTCAACTAAATAAGAACATAACCTTATTTTTCATCTTTTAGTGTGGTACTTAGAAATTTTTAGAATTTGAAAATCATTAGGGAACACATTCAATTTCATATAACATGATCATTAATTACAAATTACACACTTTCCAACCTAAAAATTTCATTCTATATCAAAATAACAGACTTTCTAAATTTTCCCCATAGCATGTTGACAGTCATATTTTTATGGAAGTGAATTAGTCACTTCTAAAACTCTATTTTAGTGTAAAATATCAAATAAAAGCTAGGTGTGTTTATTTTTATCTCTCTTCATTTTTATTTAAATTTCATTACTTTTCCAATCACTTTATATACGTTTAATAATTTTTTAGGCCCGATTTAAATGTACTTATTCTAATTTACTAGTAATTTGTATATATAGATTGTGTTATAGTTTTAATTCATAATTCGTAGTTAATTTTTCATTGTGTGCATTTTAGTTAACAGAAAACCATTATAGTCATTCATGCAAAGGTATAGATGTTATATATGAATAAAATGAGAATAAAGCTATAATTATTTTGGCTTATTAGATACCATAAATATCTATATGTTATTTCACACCTCTACTAGTTTATGGGTATAAACCTAAAATATAATATCATATGTTGGCTCCTCCAAAACCAACAGTGGGACCTTAGAGTCTACCAATTTAATATTACAATGGATTTTAAGGTGGGTAAAAGGGAAAAACCAAGAGAACTATCATGGAAGGTTACACATAAATAAAATATGTGCATATTAAGGTGGATGTAAAGGAGGAATAGGATACATTAAGTATACTACACTTCCCAAATTGAGAAAAGTGTACATATAGATCTCACATGCAGTAAGATCTTTTTCATGAGTCATAGACACATGAATCATTTGCTTGTCTGAAAGATGAATGATATGTAAGAAAGGCATAATGACAAAAAATGAAATTTCAGCATGTTAGCACATAAATATCTACATCACTCCAATATGAAAGAGTGCCCCCAACATATAAAAAATAGATGAAATGGTATATAGACCTAAATCCCTAAAGTTAATGTCTATAGACTAGAGGAAATATATAAAAAACAAATGATATCTTAAAAAAATCAAAGTATTAATATTTAGTGTAAGAATATAAGTAGATACATAAAAATATTTCATTAAGAGATTATTTTTTAGAATCTATAAATTAAACATTAAAAAATGAGTAGCAGTAACCGGCTTGAAATGAACAAGATCTGGTGAGGATAAAATAATGAATAATTAAAAAGATTGATAAAAGTGATGGTGACTATCACAATATGTAAAAATAATAATCAAATAATATAATAGAATTAAATATTAATTTAAAACACTAGAGAAATTTAAAAATGGCATGGTTTGAGGAGAAATAGGTATTAGAGTTGAAGCATATTCCAAAAATGAAACTCAAAGTATCAAAGGTTGTTAGATAAATTGACAAAATCACATAAATTTTCAAATACACAAAAGAAGGTGAAAATAATTTTAAAAGGTAAGGAATGGAAAGAAAAATAAAAATAAAAAAGGAGAAAATAATATAAAAGTAGGAAGTGAAATTAAAAATAAAAATAAAAAACATATTAAGAATGAAAAGAAAATTAAAAAAATAAGACTATGACAGTAAACATGAAATTAAAGCGTCTAAAAATCAAGGATGGATTGCTAGATTTCATTATAAGTATAAATTTGATACCTAAATTCACTTGGGAAACATTTTCAAGAACTAACTATAGATAATAATAGTTAGCATAGTTTAATTCAGTATTACATTGTCATGTTAGTTAGCTTTAAGATGGTTGGGTAGTGATTAAGCAGTTATAGGCTTTATAACAATTTTATAGTTTATATATTATCATCATGTGTCATTGAATAAAAATTGAAGCATTATTAATATTCATATCGTACTAGAACATACTCATGTTTATATTTTCCTTGAGGTGAGTTAATGCTATTAAGTTACATTCATGTGGAGCCATGTCTAGACCTTGATGAAGTTGAAGTAACAAAACATAAGCATGGTGAATAGATAAGAACATCATTGAATGAGTATAATTATAAGACATGAAAAATAAGACCTTCAATTTATTATTCTCCATCCATTTTAATATATGGAAATAAATAGTTCCTATGCATTATGTAATTAGTAGATTTCACAATCTAACTAGTAGTGAACATTTAACTCAATGCATAGGTAGAAGGGACTAAGGATGTCATGTGGAGGAGAGACAACATGTTAGGCTTAGTTTGTGTTATTTTCATTCTCATAAAGGATTGAGGGTAAAGCCACATGTGTCATTGGTATTCAAATCTTGGTGTCAAGTATCAGACATAGACTATGTAAGCTGATTTGAATGTATGAAATTTGTGATGAGTTTCATTGACCTCACTAAATTTTATTTTACTCAAAAATATATTTTTTATAAAATTGATAATATTGAACTAGATGAATTAGATCTCTAAGGACTACTTGAATATATATTTTTTATGTAAAGTTCTTGAGACATAAAATTTACATAAATATTGATAAAAGCTATGATGTAGATGATGAATGTAGATTGAAACACCCACACCAATTTATGCATCTAAATGCACAAGCATACCAATCCAATTTTCATGCCACTTTTCATCCTTTAAAAAGGTACACTTGTTTTTACATACAATAATTTTGAAGCAATAAAATACTATTTTATTATTTTTGTAAAATATAATATAAATAACTAAAGATAATGTCTGCACTAAAAATACTCTTGTCCAATGCCCAACCTATAAAATGGCCAAATTTTTATGTACGAAATATGAACATGTGCATAATTTATTTAATTAGAATACTTATGAGGGAACATCACTGGTACAATGACCCATACAAATGACGATCAAATGAAATATGATATGTCCAATGCCAAATCCCTGATGTTGATCACAGTTAATGTCATCGATGAGGTTCAATCTCATATTTTGGATTTGTCAAAATCAAAGGAATAATGGGACATTTAATCCAATATTTACAAGGAAAATAACAAAATTAATATCTTTTATCTCTCGTCTGAGATTCATATTCTCAATATGAAAAATGGAAAGAAATTTTAGGAGCTCATTCACTAGGTGGCATAACTTTGAGCAAAACTAGTTGCACTTAGATAAATATCTAGGATAAGTTGTTTTATTTAATCATACTTAGATATCTCCCCTCTCGATTTTTCACATTCCTCATGAAAATGAACACTACAAAGAAAGCAATGTCTTATAAAGAACTATTTAATTTGCTTCAATAATAAAAAGTCATCTAGTATGTGTAAGATGAGTTCAAGGATAAAACACTAACTTCTAAGAAACATGGTTCAATGTTTCTAAAGTACTACCAAATAATTAATAACAACAAAAATAAAAATATGACAAGCCAAAACAATGGTGTCATATTTATTGTACCAATACGTAAGACATTAATCATTGCTAGTATAATGTGTTGATTCAAGTTACATCTAGTTGAGAGGGAACATCCATTGGAGATGATTCACATAAATAAAAAATATGTCCTCAGTGATGGAAGTAGTGAGTAAATGTAGTGCCAGAATGAAAACTAGAATAGGATGACACATATGAAGAAGAGGTACCAATAAAATTAGACTGTGGTACATATAAGAATGTAGTTATTGTCTGACAAACCTCATCACTAATGAGTGATGTTTAATTTATTATATCTAATGATATAAATCATATGAAAATATGTAAAGATATCTCTGATTCATTAACAAATCAACCTAATGAAGATTAGGTTTAGATTGTATATGATAAGGAGTATGTTGTAGAAGGAATTATAACTATCACCTTTCCTCTCAGAATGATAAATTGTACTCTGAAAAAGGTATTATACATACATGGCTTGATAAAAATATTCTTATATATATGTCATCTTTTAAATCATAAGTTTAAGGTGGATTTTATGATCAAGAATGAAACTAAGTCCTATGTCCTCTAATGGTAAAATATGGTAATTGCTAGAGAATTTTTATGGATCATTTATTTATGTTAGATGAAGTTTTATCTGATGTACTTGCTCTCTCTACCTCTATGATATAACATACTACTTTTTAGCATTATTAATATGGGAACCTTTATGTTGGTTCCTTATACTAGCTCAACTCAAAGGTTATGGTATAGAGAATTTATTAGTTATCCCATTAATTATATGTATTCCTTAGATGCCTTATACGAAAACAACATAGGGTTTTGTTTAAGATGAATTCCTCACATGATGTGGTACATATCAATCTATGAAGATCCATTCATTATTCTTTCATAGTATTCAATTATTTCTAATTGTTTGTTGATGATTTCCATTGAAATACATGGATGGTATTTATCAAGAAGAAGAGTGAAGCCTTTACTCATTTTGAGGTCTTATACCATCTTGTTTTAACCAAGTCAAGGAGGCCTCTTCACATCCTTCACATAGATTGAGTGGGGAATTTACATTGAAGAACTTCTTGGCATTCTTGAAGAAACATGGCATCAAACAACACCTGACTACTCCCTATATGACCCACCATAATGAATTTATAGAGTAACTCCATATATGCCCCAATAGATTGTAATTATTGAGAGACACAATTACGATGTTGTTTGAAAGATATATAACATGCTAGATTTAGTTGGTGCTATTTTCATACTCAAAAAGGGTCGAAGTTAATGTCACATGTGTCATTCATCTTCAATGCTTGGTGCCAAGTATCAGACACAAACTATGTAAGCTCATCTGAATGCATTAAATTTATGTTGAGTTCCACTAAATTTATTAGATTTTAATTTGCTCTACAAGTTGCCCTCTATAACATTGGTAATATTCAATTATATGAATTACATCACTAAGGCCTACTAGAATATTCTTTGTCCAATGTAAATTTCTTGGCAAATAAAATTTGCATAAAGCTCGATGAAAGCTATGATGAAGATGATGAATACAAAGAGAAACACCCACACAAATGTCTACATCTAACATCATAAACATACCAATCTAATTTGTAATCAACTTTTCATCCTTGAAAAGATACACTTATTTGTACATACAACAATTTTGAAGCAATAAAATATTATTTTATTCTCTTTATAAAATATTATATAAATAACTAAAGATAATGTCTACACCAAATGTACTCTTCTCTTATGCCCAACCTGTCAAAGGGCCAAATTTTTCTCTATGAAAGATGAAGATTTGCATGATTTATTTCATTCGAATAATTATGGGGCATCATCACTACTAAAATAACCCATCCAGATAATGAGAAAATGAAATATGAAATGTCCAATGCTAATGCCCTAATGTTTACCACGCTCAATGTTCTCAAATAGCTTTATCCTCATATTCATTATGTGTCAATGTTGAAGTAGCCTTGGGACATTATTATAATATTTATGAGGTGAAGAAGAAAATGAATATCCTCCATCTCTAGTCAAAGGTTCATACTCTCAGTATGAAAACTAGAAAAAAAAGCTTAGGAGTTCCTTTACTGGGTGCTAGAACTTTGAGTAGAACTAGTTGCACTTGGATAAATGATCAAGGACAAGCAAATATTTTTTTATCATATTTAGATATCTCCCCTCTTAATTTTACATAGTGTTCATGAAATTAAACACTACAAAGTAAACAATCTATTTCAAATAACTAGTGCATTTGATTCAAAAAGAAGAAGTCATCTAGTCTAGGAAAGCTAAGTTCAAGGATAAAACACTAATTTCTATGCAACATGGTCTAATATTTATAAAAAGATGACCAAAGAAGTCATAACAATAACATAAATTTGACAAATAAAAATGATGGTGTCATATTTTTTTAACCAATATGCATACCACTAATCATTGTTGGTATAATGCCTTGACACAAGGCACATCTAGTTAAGAGGAAACATACATTGGAGATTCACATAAATAAAAAATATGTCTTTAGTGATGGAATTAATGAAGACATGTAGTACCACAATAACAACTAGAATAGGATGACACATCTGAATAAGAGGTACAGATAAAAGTAGATTGTGGTGCATATAAGAACATAGTTATTATCTCCCAAACCTCATCACCAATGAGTGATGTTTAGTTGATTGAATCTAGCGGTACAAGCACATGATAGAATGTAAAGATCTCTTTGATTAATTGATGAATCAACCTACTATAGATCATGTTCAGATTATAGATGATAATAAGTATGTTGTAGAAGGAATTAGAGCTATCACCATTCTTCTCAGGATGAGAACCTATACTCTCAAAAAGGTATTGTATGTACTTGTCTTGATAAAAAATCTCTTATCGATAATTCATCTCTTAAATCATAATTTTGAGTTTGAGTTCATGATAAAAATAGCACCAAATCCTATCTCTTCTTATGGTAATGTATAATAATTACTAGAGCATTTTTGATGGATCATTTATTTATGCTAGATGAAGCTTTATCCGATGTACTTTCTCTCTCTACCTCTATGATAGAATATACTACTCTCTAGAATTATCAATATGGGCACCCTTTTATTAGTTCCCTGTACCATCTAATCTCTAAAACTATTGTATGTGGACTTCCTCAGTTATCCCATTCTCTATATGTATTCATTGGATGCCTTGTAGGAAAAACATAGAGTTTCATTCAAGCCAAGTTCCTCACATGATAATAATCAACATGTTGTAGCACATATCAATCTATGCAGACCCCTTCTTTCTTATTTCATAAGATTCAAGTATTTCTAATTATTCATTGATGATTTCTCTTGAAAAGCATGGGCATTCTTTATCAAAAATAAGAGTTAATATTTTACTAATTTTAAGGTCTTCTACCAACATATTATCACCATGTTAGGGGGACCTCTTCGTATCCTTCACTTAGATTGAGGGGGGAATTAACATTGAAGTACTTCCTAGCATTTTTAAAGAAACATGACATCAAATAACACTTGATTACTCCCTATATGCCTCAACAGAATTAAATTATAGAGTGACTCCATATATGCCCTAATAGAATGTTATTATAGAGAGACACAATCATTTAATAATGTAAATGGCTTGTTACATGATTTATGCACTAAAGTTAAAGCTGTCATTATGGGTAG
The DNA here is from genome assembly GCA_037957365.1 of Torreya grandis. Classification (NCBI taxonomy): domain Eukaryota; kingdom Viridiplantae; phylum Streptophyta; class Pinopsida; order Cupressales; family Taxaceae; genus Torreya; species Torreya grandis. Next base: position 277,349 of record JARHVA010002710.1, on the reverse strand, counting down.
AAGAAGTTTAGACAACCATATGTCTTCTCAGCAAGGCACCTATAAAGATCTTGTAAGATAAGACACTAGAAGAGGTATGAAGTGGTCATAAACCTTCTATCTCTTATCTAAGATTTTTTTTTGTATATAATATATTCATGTCCCATCTAAAAAGAGGAGTAAACTTAAATTGAAGACATTCCAGTGCCTTTTATTGAGTATAATACTACCTAAAAACCATATCATCTCATGGATCTTGAGACACATAAGATTTAGGAAAGTTGAGATGTGTTTTTTGAAAAGTTATCATTTGATACTTTGACACATAAGGTGTCAAAAAGTACCACCTGTCATTGATTATTCCTATAGTTATATGATGAGCATGAAGAATCTTGTCACAAAGAAGGTGAGCTGCAAGGAGAATTGGTTATTGATTTTGGAAACTTGGAAGATAATTCTTCATTAAATCAGTAGTAGCATCAACTTCTAAAATTGATAGAAACCACCATTAGGGAATGACAACTAAACTCTATTCAAGATACTTCATTAGGTGTTCAAATCAAAAGATATGCAAGAAATGAAGTTAATCTTGCACTAATGAGTTTAGTAGTTGACAACACTAAAATAGAGATAGTTCGAGATGGTTTATGTCAACTTATATGGAAAAAGTCCATGGATGATAAATAGGAGGCCCTCATCAGAAATAGGAGATGGGAACTTACCAATATACCTATAGGAATGAAATTTAATGACTGCAAGTGGATTTTCAAGATAAAATATAAGGCACATGGATCCATCGACAAATACAAAACATGACTTATTAGAAATGGGTATCCTCAACAAGAAAGAATTGATTATGAGGAAACATTTGCACCCACTTCAAAGAATAAGACCATTATAGCTGTTTATGCACTCATAACACAAAAGAGATGAAAACTTTAGTAAATGGACATTAAAATTGTATTCCTAAATGGTGATCTCAAAGAATAAGTGTACATGACCCAACTAAAAGGCTTCATTGATGAACAAAATTTATAAAAGGTATGTTGTCTAATTAGATCACTTTATTGACTTAAGCAAGCACTAAGGTCATGGTACATTAAGATAGATGATCATCTATTACAACATGGATTCATTTGTATCCCCTTAAATTTGAATTTGTATGTCAATAAGGTATGCACATATATTATCATTCTTATTTTGTATGTGGATAATCTTGTGATCACAAGAAATTCAGATGATCTCATTGAAGAAGTAAAGAATGATTTGAATAAATCCGTCAGCATGATATACTTGGGGTAGCTACATTATTATCTTGGCTTAGAGATATGATAAAATAATAATAACATATTTTTTTAGAGATCAAATATGCCAATATGCCACTTGAGAAATACAGGTTGATAAAGTGTAAACCATTATCAAATTTAATGGAAAAAGGTTTGCAACTATCTTTATTTCAGGTTTCACCTTAGGTAGATGAAACTCACTGCATGCAACTAGTTGGGAGTCTCATTTACTTCACATATACAACACAAGATATATGTTTTGTAATTAGTTATCTTTCAATAATCATTGAGGAACCAAAGAATTGTCATTGGGTTATAAAGAAGCATGTTTTGAGATTTGTTATACGTATAGTAGATTATTTTATTGAATACAAGAATAACTCTTTTTCTTCTTGTAGGGTTACATAGACTCAAACTATGTTGGATTTGTTGATGATAGGAAATCAAATATGTCATATATTGTTCATCTCCAAATTGACTACTTTTTTGGATTAGTAAGAATCAATCAGGAGTTTCTCTCTCCTCCACAGAGGTAGAATATCATGTTGCATGAGGACTTGTGTGTGAAGCAATTTGGTGATGTTACATTTTATCTGACATAGACATTCATCAAGATCAATCACGTATCCTTTTCTATGATATTTAAGTTGGGTTGAAATTTCTTAAGAATCTAGTATTTCATGAGAGAATCAAACACATTGAGGCCCAATGGCATTACATTCGAGAACAAGTCTTGAACCACCACATTTAGCTCTAGTACTGCCCGACAGATTTAGAGATAGTAAATATACTCACCAAGTCACTTGCAAGGTGAAATTTGATCTATTTTAGAGGTACACTTATATAAACAATTTAATAAAGGAGGGAATGTTAGAGTAGTTTATTTAAGTATTACATTGTTATTTTAGTTAAATTTTAAATGGTTGCTTAGCGATTAAGTAGTTACATATTTTATAACTATTTTTATAGTGTATATATTCTCCATTTGTGTCATTGAATAAAAATTGAAGCATTATTTCTCTTCAATAAATTATGAGATTGCATTAGTAAATAACACTCTAGGTCCTCAAAAGAAATATTGATAGATTAAAGATAAACAACTTAAGAATTAAGGAGAAAATATATTTCAAATATGAGAATAATACATCATACATGGTATACTGTTGAAATTGTAATGGTTACATTGTAATGGAATGTTTGACTCAAACAAAGAGAAAATAACATTCGAAGGAAAGGAAATATTAGACATCTAACAAACATTGCCTTTTTTAAATTTTGTTGCAGTAAGTGTAGAGAGGTAAAAACTTTGTTGACCCTATAGGTTACCATCAATGAGTTTTCAAGTGAATAATGTGATATAGGCATAAAGGAATGAATTGTCTGGAATATAATATAAACCATCTTAGTGCAATTTTATATATATATATATATATATATATATATATATAGCCTGCAAAGAAAGTGAAATTCGAATGTCTGAAAGTCCACAGACAAAGTTGCTGTCAGCGGACTTCACGCGTTCATATACAATCTTAACCCCTAGTCGTTGATAACAGGGAAAAGCAAGGAAAACTATGGTTTTCATTTTCATCCTTACGATGATAATGATGATCTAATTGGTATCTGTGATTTGATTTATAATTGTTATATACATTTTATTTATTACGGATTCTCAGCTAATAAATTAATTTACTCACACCGCAACACATTATTCTGCAAATCTTTTCCAAAGTGCAAAGAGGCAAGTCTAGGTCTACAAATAGCTTAGATGGTAATGTTATTTTGTGGATATAAATTACTTAAAACGTAATACAAAATACTCTAAATATGTTATTCCACATTTCCCTTACATGAAACTCAAAAACCGCTGAACATCGGTGAAGTAGCTTGGGCTATCATCGCAGTAGAGTTTTTCGTCTTCGTTACAGCCGAGCCATGGGAGAAACTCAAACCAAAATGAATCTGAATCTATGCTTGGACTTCTCTTTTTCTTGTTACCGATTGTTGGACATTCTACACTGTCACCAATATTGTTGAAACTGGAGTAATTTTTTGTTGACGCATGCGAGGAAGGATTGAACTCATATTATTCGCCATTGCAGGGATGTCCTAATTGTTTCGTTTCTGCGGGACTAGCGATCGAATCTCTTTGAAAATTTAGTTTACAATGGTGTAAACTAAATTTTGTGGGAGATTCAGATGTCACTTGACGCACAGATGGCTTATGTTTTGGCTCTGACTTATCCATGTCTTCGCACGCCAATTTCGTGCTCGGACGAATATTCCAGAATTCTTTACGTCGCTGTCGGTTCTCACGAGAAACGTGCAGCAATCAGCGACCATCAGCACCAAATCTATGTTTTTAACTTTTCAATTCATTCGTCCGCCTTAATTGGAGATAGGATATTACAACCTGCAAAAGCTCTTCCTAAATCTTTCCTGTTTTCAAGCAGTTTATGAAGTCTTACGATGAGCTCTTCTTATTATGGTGAAATATGCCCTCGCTTCAAATTTTTACGAAGATGATTCATCCACCTTAACAGCAACTCTCTCCGCAACGCATCAGACATGCAAATAATATAAAGTTATAAAAGTGTAATAAATTTTGATCCTTCAAATTATGTGCAAAACTAGCTGAATCCCATGCAATTTGAAAGTCGGTTTGTGAGCAAACAGAAAACGTGTAACTAAAAACATAAACAAGACGGAAAATAATACTGAAAGATATAAGTTCTTCTCGCTTTTGTGGGGAGAGTACTCCAATGCCCCACACCATTGGCTTCGATATATGCTTTCAAAAGCGCGTCTTCTTATAGTCGCCCACGCCCTCGGTTAAGCCTCTTTCGTTCTTTATGAACTTGTCAACAATCAACTCGTTGATTTTTTAGGCAGATTCTACAATCATGCGTAGAATATTTGATAATTATTTGCACACGTGGAGCAACTACAATTTGCATAAATTGTAGTTGTAATTTAATTGGTGCCAATGATGGTAAAAGTATAATGTTCATTGTTTATTAAAATGTAAGTTTTAAGAAATAAGAAACAGATGATACGGGTTCTTAATAAATTAAAAAAGAATAACATGGTAATTTCATAATCAACATGATGATATAGATACCCTTCATACTTAAATACTTCCACTCCTAATCTTTCGCATTCTTTATGCATTTATTAACAAATAGTTCCTTGATTTTATAAGTTGATTTCACTGAGTTAAATCATGGGTTGAATGTTTGATATAAATTTGTTCAAGAAATATAATTAAAATTTAGATTAATGTGAAAGGTAATTCAATTGATATGAATGCCTGTAAAAAAATATAATATCCCACCATTTATAAAAATATAAATTTAAAAAACAATGATAATAATAACGTTAATTCTTTAGAAATTAACAAAGAATAATGAGGTTTGATTAGTAAATCATCTTGATGAGATAAACACCCCTCCAACTTAAATACTTCCTGTTGGAGCTGGGAAACCACTAACAACAACATTCAAACATAGAGATCATAACAACCAAGTATAATTGACAAGCACAAACTAATACATCTTCTATTATCATTCAATGAATTGATTTAGGAGATTACAATCATCTCACAATAAACAAATTTATTTAGAGTTGTTGGTGCTCAAATAGTGAACTAATCTTAATGGTCATTCTTAAGTACATGCACATTCCTTACCATTGTTTACCAACAGGGCCGTTGTTACTTTTGGTTGCCATACAGGTTCAACATTCACCTTAACTCATTCTACCGGCTACAGCTGGGATGTACCTTATGCATACATATTTCATTGTAGTTGTATATATTTATATTGATCATTAAAAAGATCTAGATGCAATTAGATATCTCTAAAAGTCATAGAAGAAGCTAGAAGTGATCTATGATAGAGTAAATGCAATAAAGTTATAATTATCCATAACATATCCTCCGTAGATTAGAGGATCACAAAAAGTAAAAGAAAATAGTTAGAAGTAAATGTTGATAGCAATGATTGATAGCTAGATGACTTGCTTAGGTTTATAGTTTATGTTACGTGTCCCCAACAATCTCCCCCTTAAGCTAAACTGTTAGCATACTAATTAGAATCACTCTATGCTATGAACATCAAACTGAATAATAGCTATTATTCCTATCAGTACTCTCAAAGTAGCTTCGAATGATTAGACCAAGGTGCTTCTTCAAGAGCTTACAAAGATAACTTCAAAAAAAATGTTTACATCTTTTCCATATGAACCTTCCTCCATTGGAATACATGCATATAATAATGAAACACTAAACTTCATAGATACACATTTTTAGAGTTACAATGGTCGATTTTTAAACATTCAACAATTTCATACACAAATAAATTGACAAGCACTATAGGCTCCTTTTTGAATACATGAATAAATACATACATTGTGCCATAATTGTACCAATTTCATTCATCAATAGGATAAATGCTTATACTTTCTTTGGCTATATTCACTTTACATGAGAACCTTTGTTCATGAATAGTACTAATAGCTTCAGCATCAAATATTTTGCTATCTTCTTTGACTAGAATTACCTCTCCATTCTCCAATAGTCTTTAATGAACCTTTCTATTCCTTGTATTTCTTTCAAATAGCTCAACCTCTTCTTGGCTTATTTATCTTGTAGTCAGTCTTCCGTTTGGGTGGTGCGATGACCTCTTTTATTTTATTCAGACCACCATAAATATACATTCACTTTATAACAATAACTTCTCAAGGATCCACCCATTACTCAGTGACCTTTTTCATACAAATGCCTTCAATGACTTGCTCCCATGCTTCTATAGACTACACTTTTCCTCATAGGCTCTCTTCTCCAACATCATCTACCATCTCTTGCTCATGTATCTTCTCACACTCCTCTTCCTCTTCTTATCATCACTACCCTTGGCTATCTTCTTCCAACTTGCAATGATCGGTTGAAGATAGACACTTATATATTTATCTCTAATAATCCTCTATTGGACACATAAGCTAGTTAAAACATGACATCCCAACCTGGTTCCAAATGATAATAGCTCCTTTTATTTTTCAAATTCTCTATCTAATGATGTCAAATTCTATAACAAGCTTTTAACTATGTATAGACATTATACAATCTTCTTAACCAATCCAAAACCAAAGAAAACATGATCATATTAGGCTGAAAAGGACATGTTCATGCCCTATGAAAACTAAACAAGGTCAAGAAATATATGATGCTTCAACATATAGATATGCACATAGACTTGAAACACATTAAACATTGGAATAATAGTCAATAGGCAATCTAATATATCCACACAATCTTAAACAGATAACTAAGTAACCTTCAACTCTAATACCAAATGATGGAACTAAAAAACCACTCATAGTAGCATTCAAACACACAAATCATAATAACCAAGTATAATTGACAAACACAAACTAAAACATATATTATCATTTAATGAGATAATTTAGGAGATGACAAATATCTCATACTAAACACATTTCTTAAGATATATTGGTGCTCAAATAGTGAACTAATCTTAATGGTCATTTTAAGGCCCATGTACATTCTTTACCATTGCTTGCCACCAGAGTTGCCATTACTTCTTATTGCCATACATGGCTCAACATTCACCTTAACTCATTCTAACAATTGTAGTTAGCGTGCACCTTGTCCATACATAGTTTATAGTAGTTGAATATATTTATTTTGATCATTAAAAAGGTATATGCAATTAGATATCTCATAAAGTATTAGAAAAAGATAGAAATGATTTACAAGAGAGTAAATACAATAAAGTTATAACTGCCCATAACATATCCTCCTAGATTGCAGGATCACAAAAACTAAAAGAAAATAGTAAGAATTAAATGTTTACTATAATTATTGACAGCTAAATGACTTGATCAAGTTGGTATTTTAGGTTATGTGTCTCCAAAACTTGCTTTCAAATACAATCAATAAAAAAATAAAATAAACAAGTGCACTATGTTGAATTTTGAGTGAAATTGGGTGTAAATTCATGAGCATGTATATTTAATGCAAATATAAAATCTATTCATTTAGATGGATCTCCATTTGAAACACTC